>JXCR01089260.1:82547-115007 GCA_002079205.1 Phalaenopsis hybrid cultivar | reverse complement strand
TTGTCAATGGCAAGGTTAATATTCAACATCTCCAATAAGGATAATGACTAGTGTCAACTCAATGATATTGTCAACAAGACCAGTACTTATCATTTGATGCTTGTTGTATTAAGGACAAAAAAAGTTGTCAACTCCAATATCAACTTTTGTTATTGCCACTTGATTCATGCTTATGATCATAATAAATTTAGTGCTGGTTTATCATCAGAGCTAAGACAAAGGGAAATGAATGACATTTGCCATTATCAACAAAATAAACACTTAACATTGACACCGACAATTATATGTGTTATCACCAATAAGACTCATGCATGTCATGGGCACCGATAATAGAGCTTTCGATTGCTAACACAACAAATAGTTATCATCACCACCATACCAGACTTCATCTCTACTAGGCCAATGCCAACCTTTTTTGTTGTTAATATCACCTTTTATAAGAAAAATGATCGAGCACAACGCCAACAGTAACTTGATGATATCTCCTATACTTTAAGAGTCATCATTTTTCAATCGTGAAAATCATCTTTTAAGCTCGTGTCTACTATATTTTATCAAGTCTTACAAATTGAGAAAAAATAACATTTTGATAACCTATAAATCATAGTAATTGAATCATTTTAACTAGACCAACCTAATTTTTTTCTCATTATGAAGTTTTTTATATAAAAACCTTATGTATTCTATGTACAAGTTTGAATTTACTCATCTGTGTGTGTGTGAGTGACGATAAACCCATTTTTTTCGATTCTGGAAATGCTCTGCCAAACAAAATTTATAAAAAAATGGCCAAAACATGAGTTCAATCATGAAGTATGTTAGATCATTGGCTCATATTATAATCACATAATAAAAAGTGTATTGAAATTAATAAATTGATCATGAGTTTAATCATGAACAGACATTATTTTTATCGACATGATTTATTCATGTAATCATAAAAATACAAACTTTAAATCACAATGAAAATATAAATTACCAGGTATTGATTGTAAATATAAAGATGTATAGAAAAAAATATATGTACTTATGCCTAACAATTAATATAGCACATCATGCCTTCAACTTGAATACTTAATATGACATAATTAAAGCTATAATAATATGGATATAACAACAACATTTATAGATATTTATGAATATCGTACAAGTATCTCCATTGATGACATGATATTAATAGAACATTTTATGTAATGAGTATAAAATATAATTTATGATAGAAGAATACATTACATGCTATATCATGTTATGTAACCCAAAATATGTCAAATATCATTAGTGAATAATATAGATGCAAACACAAAAACATATGGTAAAAATGACTCCTCAATCATTCAACACTCATGTAGGTGCGCAATGTTTTTCCTAATTGAATGATCTTATATATCAATGACCAAAGACCACTCCAAATATCTTAATATTGATGGCCAAATTTCTTACAAGCATACATTTCACAATACTTTATGTCATATTCTCCACCCTTTTTATAGCCCACAAAAACCAACTTATCAAACTTCATCAAATCATAAATATCATAATTGCTGAGGAAAAAGCATGATAAAAACAACATTCATAATAATACTATCCGGTCTCTCTCTCTCGTTCTATATCATCCTCAACTTGTATATTTGCTTTGACAAATCTGGCTGACATTAATATTTTGAGATAATGACATACATAACACCTGAAATATTATTATTTACAAATCAAGTGCTCACGTGATTTTTTGAACTACCAAACAAAAGTATTTACATGTATTACGATCAAATCATTATGAATTTGATAAAAATGAACATTATAAATTAGAAATTTATCATGAATTTTGATATTGAAGCAAAAATTTGAAAAATGAATGAAAGAGGATGCTTAATTTATAAATAATAATATTTTGGGGGTGCTCTGTATGTAATTACCCCTTCTAATTTATAAATTATAATAAATTTATCATATCGTTGTCTAGAGAGAGAGAGAGAGAGAGAGAGGGGACATTTTCCATGAATAGTATGTATATTCTGCTCTGGGGGTTTAAGGGTTTTAACGTTCTAATTAGCTGCAACGTTACCGAAGCCTAATCACACGTGATTTCCATAATTTCATGATTTATAGGGTTTAGCTTGCTCATTAATTTACATGCTACGGCCGTCCTTTTTAATTTTTAACTTATAATCAACTAAATTATTGTTTTCTTAATGCAGAATGAAGAATAATTTAATAGCGTGAAATTCAGTAAAATAATAGTTATGTAGACCGATTAATGTTATCTCATATTCTTGCATATCCGAATAACGCATGCATGGGCCACAAAGTGGTAATGGGCATTGTCTATGATCCATCACACAGCTGGTGGCCACAATTATTGATGTGATGCCTACATATTTTTCCTTAGAAAAATGGTCTGCTGCGCAATTAATACGGCATTTTTATTAGCATTATAATGATTAATATTTGGAAAATTTAAACTATAGTTTTTTATTATTTGCTTCATTATCTCTTGAGGATTTATTTAGAGCATCTTGTCACCTCCCGAAAGAGTCCTTATGAGTGATAGACAACCCAAAACTTAAATACTATTTTTTGGCCTTACATCTAGCCAATGTGAGACTATTTGTCTGTGACATTCTCCTCCACCCAATCACGTGACGCCCTCGTCATCGATCGACTCCACCGAAGGTCCCACTGGACTATGAAGAGTTTATACACCTGACAGACAGTAATCTGCACTGATACCACTTGTCACCTCCCAAAAGAGCTCTTGTTGGTGATGTGCAGCCCAGAATTTAAATACTGTTTTTTGCTTTTACATCTAGCCAATATGAGACTATTTGTCCGTGACAATCCGGCTCAAATAAATTTCAAGTTTTTTTAGAGCACAAAATTTTATGTAAATTTTCTAAATTTTATGTAAATGGACTTATTTTCTAACTTTTATGTAAATGGACATAAAATTTTCAGCCGGATGCTCTAAATAAATCAATAGTTTAAATTTTCCACAAAATTTTATGTACTTACAAATCAATTGTAAATGGACATATTTTCTATATTTTGTAAATTTTATGTAAATGGACAAGTTCCTACCACAAAATTCTATGTATTTACAATCAATGCCTGGACTTTTTAAATTTACATAAATGTATGGTATGACTAATTTTTTAATGCTGATTTTCTAAGAGTAGTATTTTATTACTTCTAGATTAAATAAAAAAAATAGTATTCCTTTTCGGTTTATTTTAATTGTTTACCGCTTTATTATCATATTGTTTTAAATCTAAAATCATCCAATTATTATTATTATTTTTTTTAATTTTCAACAAAATTTAGCACAGTTTAAAATTCTGCGCGTTGGTGAAATTTCCTCGAGAAATAATGATGCACGTTCTTAAATGAAGATATTAAACAAATTTTAAATAAAATAGACTACAAAAGGCTAAATTTAGGAACTCTGTTAGCGATTGTGTAAGCTGTTATAAGTAGATATAATTAGAACACATCAGGACATTAAGAACATGATTAATGCATTAATGTATATTAACAAAAAAATTATATATATATATATATAAAGTTATTCTTGCGTGGGAAAGGGAAAAAGACTTGGCATGCAAAAACTTGTAACTTGTAACTACTACAATACCCTTACTTCCATGACTCATTCAATAGTCGGTCTTTTGCATGTAGGACAGTTGTTATAAGGTATATGAACGAACTCTTTTGTTCAAGATAATAAAACAAATGCAAGAGTCGGACAACATTAAATTATTATTTCTAATATATATGTATATATAGATTGCTCAAAATGCAGAACAAGCTTGTTTTCAATATGTAAGATGAATGTTTGAAACAAAGTAGATTGATATAGCAGGTGGGGTTGGATGAATGACGAAAAACAAGAGAGAGTTCAGAAAATAGTTGGATCTATGGGCTGAGCTGCAAGTACATGCATTAGAATAAAATGAACCAAAGCTCCAATGTCTGCTTCATCATAGGAAGTGGCAAACTTCACTACAGTGAGGTACAACGAAATCAGGCCACAACTCATAAACCAGGAATTTAGCCCTACTAATATGCAAAGGAATTGAAAGATATCTGTCACATGAAAGCGCGTGAAAAATTTACTAATAAAACATTTAGCTAATTATGGTTGGAGCGTTTACATACATATCATCCAATTTCTATGTATTTTCATATCCAATGCCTAATTTTTTTTTTACATTTATACCACTGAAATATTTCATAGCACATAAAAAATACCATTAATTTAACTTTCAAAAAGTGAAATATGAGGTGGCATATATGTAAATCTTCCTTGTGGTTTAAATTAAAGGCCATTTACATACATATCACCCAATTCCTACGTATTTACATCGCTAACATTTAAACTTCGCAAACTTAGCGCTTTACATTTCTACCACCCAAATATTTCATATCACATAAAAATATCATTATTTTAACGATTAAAAAGTGAAATACACATTTTGATGCATATATAAGGTGAAATACGTCTAAAAAAATGAAGTTTAGGTGTATAGGAAACCTTTGCGATGCATAATTTTTAAAATTATAAGGAATAATGACATTGTTGACTCAAGTTGTACAAAAAATAACAATAAAAAGATGGTTAAATGATGACAAAAATATAATATTCTATCCAAATCAATAATGTTGGGCGTGTTGGCAATAATTTTCATTAAAGTTGCTCAGGTAAATTTAAAATTATGCTTTTAAAATAGCACTTTACAAGAGAACGGCATTATTACTTGGAAAAAAAATTGTTTTATAATTTATCATACCATTAAAAGCATTAGAACAAAATCAATAGATATGGTCGTTAGGTGTTGACAAACAGCTCATGACTGTGAGATTGGATTTAATAAATAGTTTGAACAAGAACCTATTATAAGAATGAAAATTAATGGGGTTAAAATTAGTATATAGATGATAAATGATTTTTATTTAATGCAAAAAAATTAAGTATTTACTAAAAGTTTGATAAAATTTCAAAAAAGTTTTGAAAAGAGAATTATTAGTTCTTTGTGTGTGTGAATATAANAACAATAAAAAGATGGTTAAATGATGACAAAAATATAATATTCTATCCAAATCAATAATGTTGGGCGTGTTGACAATAATTTTCATTAAAGTTGCTCAGGAAAATTTAAAATTATGCTTTTTAAATAGCACTTCACAAGAGAACGGCATTATTACTTGGAAAAAAAATTGTTTTTATAATTTATCATACCATTAAAAGCATTAGAACAAAATCAATAGATATCATACAACGCATGACTGTGTGAGGTTGGATTTAATAAATAGTTTGAACAAGAACCTATTATAAGAATGAAAATTAATGGGGTTAAAATTAGTATATAGATGATAAATGATTTTTATTTAATGCAAAAAAAAATTAAGTATTTACTAAAGTTTGATAAAATTTCAAAAAAGTTTTGAAAAGAGAATTATTAGTTCTTTGTGTTTGTAAATATGCATTTAGGGTTGTTAATAATCAAGTTTAACCCAACCTAGAAATCAATCTGCAACATTTTATCTAATCTAAACTAAGCTAAATTTGGCTATATACTCACTAACAGTTAACTCGGCAGTGGTGAAAAAGTAAACAAAGGTAGGCCAAGACATCGCCATAATGCAACAAGGTTAGCTCAATCGCAATAAAAATTTTGACAAGGTTTAAATATAAGATTAGATTTGCTACATGAAATCTAGAAAAATTGAATGAAAAATATGAGAATTGGTGACCATTATAATTAAAGGAATTAGCATTACTTTTTCAAATAAAAATGAAAAGGAAAATAATCTAAGGATATTGGGAAATGTTATAATTTATGGTATCTTGGAATAACTAACAAAAGAAATGATGTTATGTTAGTGGCAGATAAATAGTTCAACAATTATAGGGTGATTTCTATTGAGGCACTTAAAGCAAGAATTCATGAATGCGGTCAAAGCTTAAGCTTGTTAAAATTTTTTATTTATTTATGTTTATGCTCCTTAGGTTGAATCAGAATATAGTTTAATAAGTAGATTCAAGGAAGAAAAAGAGGAATTACAGCATACACCTACTAAAGAAAGGATAGTTATTGGAGATGATTCAAATGAACATACAAATTCTATCAGGATAGTTATGGCAGAATTAATAGAAGTTCTGAATTACAGGACAGAAATGTAATGAGAGAAGTTACATTTAATTACACAACAGCTTATAATCTTGCAATAAAAACATATACTTTAAAAAATGAGAATAATATTTAATTATTTTCAAAAAAAAATCATACANTACAGGACAGAAATGTAATGAGAGAAGTTACATTTAATTACACAACAGCTTATAATCTTGCAATAACAACATATACTTTAAAAAATGAGAATAATATTTAATTATTTACAAAAAAAAAAAATCATACGTAGATTTNATATATATATATATATATATATATATATATATATATATATTGATTTTTTTTCTTAATATACATTAATGTATTAATCATGTTCTTAATGTCCGGATGTGTTCTAATTATATCTACTTATAACAGCTTACACAATCGCTAACAGAGTTGCTAAATTTAGCCGTTTGTAGTATATTTTATTTAAAATTCGTTTAATATCTTAATTTAAGAACGTGCATTTAGCGTTACAGTTTTCCCATTATTTCTTGAGGAAATTTCACCAACGTGCAGAATTTTAAGCCGTGCTAAATTTTGTTGAAAATTAAAAATAATAATGATAATAATTGGATGATTTTAGATTTAAAACAATATGATAATAAATCGGTAAACAATTAAAATAAACCGAAAAATAATACTATTTTTTTATTTAATCTACAAGTAATAAAATACTATTAGAAAATCAGCATTAAAAAATTAGTCATACCAGCCATTTATGTAAATTTGAAAAGTCCAGGCATTGATTTGTAAATGCATAAAATTTTGTGGTAGGAACTTGTCCATTTACATAAAATTTACAAAATATAGAAAATAAATCCATTTACAATTGATTTGTAAATATATAAAATTTTGTGGAAATTTTAAACTATTGATTTATTTAGAGGATCTGGCTCAAAATTTTATGTCCATTTACATAAAATTTAGAAAATTTACATAAAATTGTCTTTTGGCTAGATGTAAGATTGAAAAACAGTATTTAAATTCTAGGCTGCCCATCACTAACAAGAGTTTTTTTGAGAGGTGATAAGTGGTATCAGAGCAGATTACCGTCTGTCAGGTGTGTGGACTCTCTATGGTCCAGTGGGACCCTCGGTGGAGTCGATCTGTGATGAGGGCGTCATGTGATTGGGTGGAGGAGAATATCACGGACAAATAGTCTCACATTGGCTAGATGTAAGACCAAAAAATAGTATTTAAGTTCTGGGTTGTTCATCACCCATAAGGACTTTTTCGGGAGGTGACAGGATGCTCTAAAGATGCTCTAAATAAACCTTAAGAAAGAACGGAGCAAATAATAAAAAACTATAGTTTAAATTTTCCAAATATTAATCATTATAATGCTAATAAAAATGCCGTATTAATTGCGCAGCAGACCATTTTTCTAAGGAAAAATATGTAGGCATCACATCAATAATTGTGGCCACCAGCTGTGTGATGGATCTTAGACAATGGCCATTACCACTTTGTGGCCCATGCATGTGTCATTCGGATATGCAAGAATATGAGATAACATTAATCGGTCTACATAACTATTATTTTACTGAATTTCACGCTATTAAATTATTCTTCATTCTGCATTAAGAAAACAATAATTTAATTTATTATAAGTTAAAAATTAAAAAGGACGGCCGTAGCATATAAATTAATGAGCAAGCTAAACCCTATAAATCATAAAATTATGGAAATCACGTGTGATTAGGCTTCTGTACCGTTGCAGCTAATTAGAACGTTAAAACCCTTAAACCCCAGAGCCGAATATACACTATTCATGGAAAATGTCCCCTCTCTCTCTCTCCTCTTAGACAACGATATGATAAATTTATTATAATTTCTAAATTAGAAGGGGCAATTACATATAGAGCACACCCCAAAATATTATTATTTATAAATTAAGCATCATCTTTCATTCATTTTTCAAATTTTTTGCTTCAATATCAAAATTCATGATAAATTCCTAATCTATATTGCTCATTTTTATCAAATTCATAATGATTTGATCGTGATACATGTAAATACTTTTGTTTGGTAGTTCAAAAAATCACGTGAGCACTTGATTTGTAAATAATAATATTTCAGGTGTTATGTATGTCATTATCTCAAAATATTAATGTCAGCCAGATTTGTCAAACCTCATTTAATTGTGGAAAGCAAATATATAAGTTGAGGATGATATAGAATGAGAGAGAGAGAGACCAGATAGTATTATTATGACTATTGTTTTTATCATGCTTTTTCCTCAGCAATTATGATATTTATGATCTGATAAAGTTTGATAAGTTGGTTTTTGTGGGCTATAAAATGGGTGGAGAATATGACATAAAGTATTGTGAAATGTATGCTTGTAAGAAATTTGGCCATCAATATTAAGATATTTGGAGTGGTCTTTGGTCATTGATATATAAGATCATTCAATTAGGAAAAACATTGCGCACCTACATGAGTGTTGAATGATTGAGGAGTCATTTTTACCATATGTTTTTGTGTTTGCATCTATATTATTCACTAATGATATTTGACATATTTTGGGTTACATAATATGATATAGCATGTAATGTATTCTTCTATCATAAATTATATTTTATACTCATTACATAAAATGTTCTATTAATATCATGTCATCAATGGAGATACTTGTACGATATTCAGCAATATCTATAAATGTTGTGGTTATAATCCATATTATTATAGCTTTAATTATGTCATATTAAGTATTCAAGTTGAAGGCATGATGTGTTATATTAATTGTTAGGCATAAGTACATATATTTTTTTTCTATACATCTTTATGTTTACAATCAATACCTGGTAATTTATATTTTCATTGTGATTTAAAGTTTGTATTTTTATGATTACATGCATAAATTATGTCGATGAAAATAATGTATGTTCATGATTAAACTCATGATCAATTTATTAAATTCAATATGCTTTTTATTATGTGATTATAATATGAGCCAATGATCTAACATACTTCATGATTGAACTCATGTTTTGGCCATTTTTTTATGAATTTTGTTTGGTAGAGCATTTCCAGAATAGAAAAAAATGGGTTTATCGTCACTCACACACACACAGATATGAGTAAATTTAAACTTGTACATAGAATACATAAGGTTTTTATATAAAAAACTTCAAAATGAGAAAAAGTTAGGTTGGTCTCGTTAAAATGATTCAATTACTATGATTTATAGGTTATCAAAATGTTATTTTTTCTCAATTTGTAAGACTTGATAAAATATAGTAGACATGAGCTTAAAAGATGATTTTCACGATTGAAAAATGATGTCTCTTAAAGCATAGGAGATATCATCAAGTGACTGTTGGCGTTATGCTCGATCATTTTTCTTATAAAAGGTGATATTAACAACAAAAAAGGTTGGCATCGGCCTAGTAGAGATGAAGTCTGGTATGGTGGTGGTGATAACTATTTGTTGTGTTAGCAATTGAAAGCACTATTATTGGTGCCCATGACAGGAGGGAGTCTTATTAGTGATAACAAATATAATTGTCAGTGTCAATGTTAAGTGTTAACTTTGTTGATAATGGCAAATGTCATTCATTGCCATTTGTCTTAGCTCTGATGATAAACTNATCAGGCCACAACTCATAAACCAGGAATTTAGCCCTACTAATATGCAAAGGAATTGAAAGATATCTGTCACACAAAAGCACGTGAAAAATTTACTAATAAAACATTTAGCTAATTATGGTTGGAGCGTTTACATACATACCATCCAATTTCTATGTATTTTCATATCCAATGCCTATTTTTTTTTTTTTACATTTATACCACTGAAATATTTCATAGCACATAAAAAATACCATTAATTTAACTTTCAAAAAGTGAAATATGAGGTGGCATATATGTAAATCTTCCTTGTGGTTTAAATTAAAGGCCATTTACATACATATCACCCAATTCCTACGTATTTACATCGCCAACATCTAAACTTTGCAAACTTAGCCCTTTACATTTCTACCGCCCAAATATTTCATATCACATAAAAATACCATTTTTTTAACTATTAAAAAGTGAAATACACATTTTGATGCATATATAAGGTGAAATACGTCTAAAAAATGAAGTTTAGGTGCATAGGAAACCTTTGCGATGCATAATTTTTAAAATTATAAGGAATAATGACATTGTTGACTCAAGTTGTACAAAAAATAACAATAAAAAGATGGTTAAATGATGACAAAAATATAATATTCTATCCAAATCAATAATGTTGGGCGTGTTGACAATAATTTTCATTAAAGTTGCTCAGGAAAATTTAAAATTATGCTTTTTAAATAGCACTTCACAAGAGAACGGCATTATTACTTGGAAAAAAAATTGTTTTTATAATTTATCATACCATTAAAAGCATTAGAACAAAATCAATAGATATCATACAACGCATGACTGTGTGAGGTTGGATTTAATAAATAGTTTGAACAAGAACCTATTATAAGAATGAAAATTAATGGGGTTAAAATTAGTATATAGATGATAAATGATTTTTATTTAATGCAAAAAAAAATTAAGTATTTACTAAAGTTTGATAAAATTTCAAAAAAGTTTTGAAAAGAGAATTATTAGTTCTTTGTGTTTGTAAATATGCATTTAGGGTTGTTAATAATCAAGTTTAACCCAACCTAGAAATCAATCTGCAACATTTTATCTAATCTAAACTAAGCTAAATTTGGCTATATACTCACTAACAGTTAACTCGGCAGTGGTGAAAAAGTAAACAAAGGTAGGCCAANTTTTTTATGTTCTACATCATAAATATTCTATCTTTGTCTTGCATCTTTCCAACAATGTCGTCTCCTTCGCTGTTCTCTGAATGCACCGCCGGGAATCTCCACTGATCACTTCTCTGTTCATTTTTTACACTTTCAACCTTCGTCTACTCAGGCTCTTGAAACTTGCTGCTTTCATCCACTCTTCCTCTTTATTTTTTTCTTTTGAAGCTCTCTGATGGGCTTCTCTAATGGCTTCTTTTCTGCTTCGCTGTCTTGCTTTCCGTAGAATTCATTTTCCTTATAAACCCTAGGGTACAGGAGTGGAGAAAGAAGCCCGCCATGGTAGAATGAAAATGATGCCATTATCTCACAGATCTATGTTTCAACCTTCTTTTACCTTTCGTTTACCTCGTCTCCTCTTTCTTTACTCTAGCGAGCTCTGAGCGTGCTTCTAGGGTTTTTGCTTTTCCACTCTCCCGTTGACTGAGGAAGGAGGAAAGCTAGTCTCTTTCTTTCTATCTCTCGTTCGCTCTAAGACCGTCTCTGCACTGCTCTGTACTGCTCACTGAAGTGAAGATTGAGGGAGTAAGGTGGAAAGGTTGAGGGATATGGTTGGAGCGGAGGCTGCGAGGTTAAGCCTCACCAATCTCAACATGCAGACGACTTGCGGAGCCTTGCTTAGTGAGCTAGAGGTCTTTTAATTTTCCTCTTTATTTTTCTCTCATCTGCTTGATTTCATGGATGAGCTTGCACTGTTTCTGGAAACTTTTTTAGAAATCACAGAGCGGCTGACGGCTCCATACTTTTTTGCACGGATACGTTTTTGGATTTCGATGATTTGATAATTTTGTTGTTTTTTTAGTTTATAATTTGGCATATGATTGCTTCTGATCCATACTATTACAATATGGGTGTTTTATTTAAACGAGTTGATCACTGTTCATGCATTTATTTTTCATTTTGGTTGGGGAGCATTTGATTCAGGGTTGTAACAGCATTTGACACAAGCTTCTATATACATGCCACCTAATTCATACGAATTTACATATCGAACACCCAATTTTTGTTTTTTTTACCTTTACACCACCCAAATCTTTCATAGCACATAAAAAATACCACCATTTTAATTTTAAAAAGCCAACTGAACCTTTTTATGAATAACGTGGTAAGTATGCAAAAAATGAAGTTTTGGTGTTAGATATGTAAATAAATAGGAATTGAGTGGTGTTTATGGAAGTCTTCCTACTTTTCTCAACTTTATTGGAGCATTTAGAAGAAAAAAACTGTTTTTTATTATGTATTGTTTGATTTAGATGATTTGGTGTAATATTATTTGTTTTCTCTGGTAGGATACCTTTGGCGTAAATATTTGCTTTGTCTCGGTACGTTTCAGTTCAATATTATTTTTTTTTGTGCCATCTATTGCTAAGACTTTGGACTGATTTTTTGCTTTTGATTTTCTTTTATCATTTGCTTGAAATGCCATGTCATGTGAACCATAGTAAGTAGTAACCTTGTTTGGAAGAGAAATTCCTATTTTACATATTTAACACCCAAACATTGATTTTTTACATTATACCACCCAAATCTTTCATATCACATTAAAAATACCATCATTTTAACTTTTGAATAGTAAAATACAACTTTCATGCATAGGCAACGTTATATGTATGTAAAAATTGAATTTTTGGTGTTAGATATGTAAATATATAGAAATTGAGTGGCATGTATATAAATCTTCCATTCTTTTATCCTGTATGNGTATTAGAGATGAGATTGCAATATGATTGTGGCAGTTACATTAATAGTAGTTGGTTATAAAAGTTATAATTGGTTGTTATAATGCTTGTATTTGTCCATAAAAAATTACTGGCGGTGATCGACAACGACCTTTGGTGGCCAGCGGCGAACATTGGTGGTAGGCGACGACCTCTTTTCTTCCTTTATTTATAATTCTTTCCTTTTTCAATATGTTAATCCTTGTATTGTTGCATGTGTTCAGTTCATTGTTGACATCATGCTGAATAGTAGGTAGCTTCAACTCATTAGATGCTTGTCCACTATTTTTTTATTGTATGTATATGTTAAAGTTTTTATATGACGCTAATTGGATGATAGATTTGATCTTTTCTTTATATTTTAGAATGTTATTAATCTACTGTTTTTTGTCAGAACATTATTCATGGATATTAACTTGTATAGATACACATCCATCTAGAATGTTTGATTTATTTGAGGTTATTTTCAGTGTTATTCGATGACATTAACATTTTTTAAAAAAAATTCAAGAGAAATTTACCTAGGATTGTTAATCTATTCAGGGTTGTTTGTCGGAGTATTGCTCGGCGACATCAACCCGTATGGATGAGGTCAAATCAAATCTCTGTTGGATCAATCATGCTCTAGTTGAGATACGGCTTCTTTAATTCCTTGTAGTGACAAGTATAACTTTTTCTGATACAACAAATCCTCCACCTGCTTCTTCTAGAATGCGAAGTTCGTCCCATTGAACTTCTTCATCTTAAACCTTGCTTCTTCGACCATTGCCCCCACTCAAATCGAACCCCACCCCGCTCGGATACCCGTTTTTAAAGAGCACTATTGTGAAAGAGTCTTCTTTTTAATTTCTCCGCGGAATAGGATCACAAGATTCGAGAAAATCATGACAAAAAATATTAAACACAGAAGCACAATCAAAACAACCATAAAAACACAGGAAATTTCTGTGGAAAAAACTCGAGAACGGGAAAAAACTGCAGAGCCACACCACTTCAAATTTCACTATGTAATTTAGAAGATTTTACAAAGAACTCACATAAGTTTCTTCTTCACACTCGCATGAAGAAACTTGCAGGACTTGCACCAACAATCTTCCACTTTAGATCCGACGCAAAAATCTCGTCGAATCACTGAAATTTATTTCTTCGACACGCCTCACATTCACTGGGTTGTTTTGTCAAAGGATACAGAAGAACAAAACTGCAAAGCTCAATAAAAATGGCTTGAAATCGGGATTAAAAGCTGTAATCCCGTCACTAGCTGTTATGGGCGCTAAGCTCCTAGGTAACTGAAACCATGTGCCAAAAGTGAGTGCCTAAGCGCTCAGAATGGGCTCAAGATTTCCACTTGCTCGGTCTGGGAACACCCCGCGAGCGCTTGAGCACCCATAGTCTGATGCCAAGTCGTCGGGTGCACTGTCTGCGAGAAAGCCAANTGCGTGCTAGAAAATTCTCAACGACAGAGGAATCTTGTCTTATTTCATAATTTTCCAACACACACATAAACAAAGATGTAAGAGACAACGACATTTTTTACGTAGGAAAACTCTGGAAAGGGAAAAAACCACGGAGTTTGACCCATTTAAAAGTCCATAAAAAATTTAAAACGCATGTTCATTCTTCTTCTGTATTAGAGATGAGATTGCAATATGATTGTGGCAGTTACATTAATAGTAGTTGGTTATAAAAGTTATAATTGGTTGTTATAATGCTTGTATTTGTCCATAAAAAATTACTGGCGGTGATCGACAACGACCTTTGGTGGCCAGCGGCGAACATTGGTGGTAGGCGACGACCTCTTTTCTTCCTTTATTTATAATTCTTTCCTTTTTCAATATGTTAATCCTTGTATTGTTGCATGTGTTCAGTTCATTGTTGACATCATGCTGAATAGTAGGTAGCTTCAACTCATTAGATGCTTGTCCATTATTTTTTTATTGTATGTATATGTTAAAGTTTTTATATGACGCTAATTGGATGATAGATTTGATCTTTTCTTTATATTTTAGAATGTTATTAATCTACTGTTTTTTGTCAGAACATTATTCATGGATATTAACTTGTATAGATACACATCCATCTAGAATGTTTGATTTATTTGAGGTTATTTTCAGTGTTATTCGATGACATTAACATTTTTTAAAAAAAATTCAAGAGAAATTTACCTAGGATTGTTAATCTATTCAGGGTTGTTTGTCGGAGTATTGCTCGGCGACATCAACCCGTATGGATGAGGTCAAATCAAATCTCTGTTGGATCAATCTGCTCTAGTTGAGATACGGCTTCTTTAATTCCTTGTAGTGACAAGTATAACTTTTTCTGATACAACAAATCCTCCACCTGCTTCTTCTAGAATGCGAAGTTTGTCCCATTGAACTTCTTCATCTTAAACCTTGCTTCTTCGACCATTGCCCCCACTCAAATCGAACCCCACCCCGCTCGGATACCCGTTTTTAAAGAACACTATTGTGAAAGAGTCTTCTTTTTAATTTCTCCGTGGAATAAGATCACAAGATTCGAAAAAATCATGACAAAAAATATTAAACACAGAAGCACAATCAAAGCAACCATAAAAACACAGGAAATTTCTGTAAAAAAACTCGAGAACGAGAAAAAACTACAGAGCCACACCACTTCAAATTTCACTATGTAATTTAGAATATTTTACAAAGAACTCACATAAGTTTCTTCTTCACACTCGCACGAAGAAACTTGCAGGACTTGCACCAACAATCTTCCACTTTAGATCCGACGCAAAAGTCACGTCGAATCACTGAAATTTATTTCTTCGACGCTCCTCACATTCACTGGGTTGTTTTGTCAAAGGATACAGAAGAACAAAACTGCAAAGCTCAACAAAAATGGCTTGAAATCGGGATTAAAAACTGCAATCCCGTCACTAACGGTTATGGGCGCTTGGGCGCCAAGCTCCTAGGTAGCTGAAACCCTGTGCCAAAAGTGAGCGCCTAAGTGCTCAGAATCGGCTCAAGATTTCCACTTGCTCAGTCTGGGAACACCCAGCGAGCGCTTGAGCACCCATAGCCCGATGCAAAGTCGTCGGGTGCACTGTCTGCGAGAATGCCAGCCTACCTGCTGCTCATGGTTGTTTCAATCAAACTCCACACTTAACAAAAGTGAATAGAATCAAGTACGTGCTTGAGCTTTGAGAGTAACCAAAAAAAAATTGTAGAGGAGTGCATCAGAGGCTTATTGTATATGCATGATGGTTTTATAATGGTCAATGTATTCATATGGATAAGATACCTCAACATAAGAGTTGATATATTGAAGCTTGAATCGTGTTGGAACAAGTTATTGGAGGATTATATTGGCCAAAGAAGAAGACTTATGGGAACTACGATTGCTAAGAAAATGACTTCTGCCTCTTATGGGAACTCTTCTTGAACTAGTGTCATAGCTCTTCACAAATTACATGAATTGGGTTGAGTCGTTTTCTCCTTGCGTGTTGAGGTTTGTGATTTGGTCCAACTGCACGAGGGGGGCGTGTAGAACTACCAGTGTCTAGGAGGTCAACATCTTAGCATTTTTGAAAACGAAGTCAAGTAACTGGGGGCTTTGAACAATCATTTTGTAGCTGGCCATTCTTGATTGATGATTNTATTGAAGCTTGAATCGTGTTGGAACAAGTTATTGGAGGATTATATTGGCCAAAGAAGAAGACTTATGGGAATTACGATTGCTAAGAAAATGGCTTCTGCCTCTTATGGGAACTCTTCTTGAACTAGTGTCACAGCTCTTCACAAATTACATGAATGGGGTTGAGTCGTTTTCTCCTTGCGTGTTGAGGTTTGTGATTTGGTCCAACTTCACGAGGGGGGCGTGTAGAACTACCAGTGTCTAGGAGGTCAACATCTTAGCATATTTGAAAAGGAGGTCAAGTAACTGGGGAGGACTTTGAACAATCATTTTGTAGCTGACTATTCTTGATTGATGATAGATCTCGGGGTAGATGAATCCGACCGATTTGTGCTAATACTAGTGGTCTAGCTTCTCGTCGAAGTTGAAAAATCTCATTTTGAGATTCCTCTATTCTCTGCGCACGATCTTCCAGGGGCAAGATGGAGGCGCCTTCAACAATAGGATGATGCATACTAGGGGGAAAAGAAGAAGAGGCTTGGCATTTCTGGCTTCGGGGTTGTCCTCTGGAATGATGGGTATTGGAGCGGGAGACTCCATCATTATGTGTATTACATTTATTAGCCATTTAAATGAGTACTTAGATTTTCATTAAGGGATTTGTTTCCCACCAATGGAGCCAAATTACGGCGTGCTAGAAAATTCTCAACGTTAGAGAAATTTTATGTCTTAGCTCAGTATATTTTTCCAACAAAAACACAAGCAGAGATGAAAGAGATAATCAAATATTTTAAAGAAAAAAATCACAAGGTCTGACTCAGTTAAAAACAATCCACTAGAAAAATTAATGTATAAAGATTCACCATTCTTCTATATTAGTGAAGATGAGATTACTTGATGATGTAAGTGGCTACAATAATAATAGATGGCTACAAAAGTTTTAATTGAGTATTATAATGGTTGTAGTTGGTTGTAACAAATTATTAGTGGTGGTGGTCAACAATGACCTTTGGTGTCCGGCGTCGCACTTCAGTGGTCTGCGACTAACTTTGGTAGTAGACGAAACCACTGAATCTTCAAGTGTTAAGATTTTGTATNTCATTATGTGTATTACATTTATTAGCCATTTAAATGAGTACTTAGATTTTCATTAAGGGATTTGTTTCCCACTAATGGCGCTAAATTACGGCGTGCCAGAAAATTCTCAACGTCAGAGAAATTTTATGTCTTAGCTCAGTATATTTTTCCAACAAAAACACAAGCAGAGATGAAAGGGATAATCAAATATTTTAAAGAAAAAAAATCACAAGTCTGACTCAGTTAAAAACAATCCACTAGAAAAATTAATGTATAAAGATTCACCATTCTTCTATATTAGTGAAGATGAGATTACTTGATGATGTAAGTGGCTACAAAAGTTTTAATTTAGTATTATAATGGTTGTAGTTGGTTGTAACAAATTATTGGTGGTGGTGGTCAACAATGACCTTTGGTGTCCGGCATAACACTTCAGTGGTCTGCGACTAACTTTGGTAGTAGACGAAACCACTGAATCTCAAAGTGTTAAGATTTTGTAGTTAACTCACTCTTTTTTTCATCCTCCCCACAAGTGAAGAATGATAGTCTATCTACAGTTTTTGAGAGGCATTTTGGTAAAATTCACAAACCTCCCAAAATACTCTATCATACGGTCCACATTAGTTCCCTTGAAGATATGTAATTTTTTTTAATTTTTGAGTGCCTTAATGACATTAAAATCTAATGGTCTTAGGCTTTTGGATACCTCTCATCGTGCCGCTCGATTTTATTATGAACATGCCCAATCCTGGAATTGTTTGGTCTTCCAATTTTTGCATCTAAATCTTTGATTATACTTTAAGTGTTTAATCTGGGCTTATTTCGACTCATATTAGATTTCATTATTTTGTCCGTCTTGTTAAGTCGGTCAATTTNTTTTAATTTAAAGCTATTTTTATATCATGTAGTTAGATATTTAATAAATAAATTAATTATTAAATATCTCTTAATGAATTTAAGTGTTAATACAATTAAATTTGAATTCAAATTTAAAACTAATGACTTGTGATCTAGTAATTTAGTATTAATAAAATAATCAGGACTTTTAAATTTTAAATTATGCCATTTGTGATGTGATAGTTAGTTATTAAATATATTTAAGTCCAATTTGAAATTTGTGTCATGGGGCAATCATAAAAGGAGCCAAGTGTCGCCATTTGGATTCATGTACTCTTGTTTAGAATTTATAAGAATACCCGATGCCCGTTTATGTGTGATAATCTTCATTTCTACATACTTCATGCCATGCCATAAAAGGAAAATGATACAAAATTGCACATCACCCATCTCTATCTGCTGCAAGTTAATCCTTGTATTTAGAGAGGATTGATGAAATTGATTATATTAAAAGGTGATATGTGAAATATAATGTTTGTTGAGAGTAGGTTTGGAGTAATAATTCTCTTGATATTGTTAGGGTACATATATATATATATATATATATATATATATATATATGGGAAACAATCTCCTAATTTACAAACTTATCGAACATATTTATCCTAAATTAGGAAAGGAAATATTATGAGATAAAAAAATAAAATAACATAGGATAGTAAGGGCATAAATAATCCAGAGTTTTCTAAGTTGTCTCAATCAAATCCTCCAAAATTTTCTCAAATTTCCTTCAGAATTTTTGCAGTTTTTTATATNTCCCAATGATAAAATCCTAAACAAAGAAAATGGAGGAAAAAAAATTGTTAGATTCCTAGAATCTTTTTTTTTAGGGTTATAGAAGATATTCACCTTTATTATATTTTCTTTCAATATTCGCTTTCTCTTACCAATTTCATGCATGTACTATTGAAATTTAGTAAATATGCAATATTTTCTGATTGTCCCCCTCTTTCAATCCTTGTCGTTGAAAGTATCCATCCAAATGATAAAATCCTAAAAAAAGAAAATAGGAAAAAAAAAAAAATTGTTAGATCCCTAGAATCTTATTGGTTTACCAATTTACAATATAGTAGTGTATGAATAGATTATGAAATATTATTTAATTTTAAATATCTCTAGTAAGATTTTACAGAAAGGATTCCTAAAGGAAAAGAATCCTTAGATACAAGTCAATCACGGAAATGCTTTAAATGCGTCGCATTTAAAATAATTGCTCAATATTTACTAATGTATAAACATAAAAGAAATCAGAAAAGGAATGGATGAAACATTACCCCAAGGAAGAAGAGGAAACTCCCACTGTTGCTTGGGCACCATGAAAAAGTACGCAGCTACCTACAAGATTTTGCAACAAAAATAAATGCACCAATAGAAGTGAGAAGTGAAACAAAAAACCACGATACACAACCATACAAGAATGGATGCAGAAAGAGCATGAGGAGAGCTGAATAGCATTGAAGTCTGCTCTGTTTCATAAAGAAGATCCATGATCTCCATGCAAACTTCAAGGCTTACAAGGTTCCCTACTTTTGATAACTCCCTGGAGTTAAATTGAAAGGAAAAAAAAAGGGGGGGGGGGAAGTCAAATGCATGCTAACAAGAACTTTATGCAAGTTCACTACAACCATTAAATTTATTATCATTCATAAAATACTATTGTTGGGACCATAAAAATCAACATCTGATCACCCACAATTTTTGACACAATGAGACATTCAAATAGAACTCAAAAAGTCTTAACATATTGCATATTAAAACTTCAAAAATTACAACGAGGATCAAATGAACTCTAAACAACACACGTTCATAGTCAATGTGCTGGCTTAGTCGCAAAAATCTAAACTGAGATTTAAATTATCACGACCCAAACCCGGGACTTGGAATTAACTTAAGACGAGAACAGATGGTCGGACGGTAAAAATTAAATCTATTATATAAATAACATTTTAATTAATAAAAAAGCCACTAATCAAATTAAATTTACATTGTTACTAGCTGTTCGCGTCTTTTATAAACATTATTTCTTTTATTACTCATCTTTTAATTAATTAATTACACCTGAAAAGTTAATTTCAAATAACAGTGAGTTGAATACTCATACTATTAAACTATAGTAATACAAGGGAAAAGAAAAATAATATGCATGACACTCAAAATTTTACTAAATTAATACACACACATGCATATATATATAGTTGATGCTATTCAATGAAACTTAATATATCAATAATATAACTATATCATTCTATAATTGTACAATAGTCACAGAAGCATCGTCTAAAATTAAATCACTTAAAATACTTCAATATCAATATCCTTTTTCATATACGTGTACGAGTACCTTAGCGTTCCCCGCTGGTACCATAAAAGAGTGACTTCATTATAGTCAGTCGTGCCCATAAGAACAAACAATACAACCATGTCATTCTTATGCTCGTCATATTCAATTCAATATACTATAAAAGTAAGATTACACATCTCGATATCGATTAATTTGTTATTTACTTTGTCTCGACGTTCACTACTGTAAACTAGAAACCTAACATAAAAATGATATTTATTACCAACTTTAAATAAATTATTATTTTAATTAGTTACACTACAGGAGTAAATGTACTTAACGTCTGATATTTGAGTCGAATATTTCCGACACAACTCATATTAGTGTTGAATTTGCAACTACTAAGCGGTGAAATATAATTTATGATATGTGTCGGAATTAACGACCTATTTACGTCGAATAATTCGTCGATATAAAGGTTCCGGAAATAACAAAACCTCTTTTGAATTTGCCACGAATTTTGCGTTTACTTTGCATCGAAAAAATGTCGCAAATACTTTACTTAGCGTCGAATTAGACCGACGCAGATCCCATGCAAATGACCTAATTTACTAATCGCGCACACCTCAATTTTCTTTTCTCTCCATATCCCACTCGTCTCCCCCTCTGCCCTAAAGCGTCATCTTCCCCTCCCACGCAACTCCTCTTCCCCCATTCCCTCTCCCCTTTTCCTCTCCCTCAAGAATTCGTTGGCCTTCAGTAAGAACCTCACAATACAATCGTCATTAGAGCTAGCTAGGAAGGTGACGTACGCGTGGCTTACAGAGACCATCGAAACTATTGTAGTTCTCATTCTTCTGCTCCGCTCCAACTAGAACAGATATGTATCCTATATTTTTGCTTTAGTTATGAATGTTCTTACCAGACATTTACAAAAGAATGTACCTTGGTGAATGTTTTTTGTTGATGATACCATTCTTGTGGATAACACTAGATAGAGTTCATAAATTTTGAATTATGAAGGTCAACCATAGAGTTTAAAGGGTTTCATTTGAGTAAATCTAAAACTAAATACATTAAATGAAATTTTCGTAGTTGTGGATTTACTAACAAGGTTATAGCAATAGATGATCAAGTTATTAAAAAGAATGAACATTTTAAATATGTCGGGTCAACTGTTGAAAACAATGGTAATATAGATGCGGATGTTATTGGCAAAATCCAAGTTGGATGGTTGAAGAGAAGGAATGCATAAGACCTATTGTAAGGGTTAAGTCGAATGCATAAGATTTATTATGTTAAGGTGGATGAGTGGCTTTACACTTAGAGACAAAATTTGAAACGAATATATCTATGAAACTGTTGGAGTATGTCCAATGACATACAAGATTAGAGAGTCACCTAAAATGATTTGGTCACATCAAACGTTGACAAAATGATGACCGAATTAGGAGAGTTGATGTTTCCGATTTGACTTATTTTAAAAAAGGTAGATGATTTGACACTCAATAGGACAATATGGATAAAAAAGTTTCATTTGACCAATCCCAATAAAATTTTCATACATCTAAACTTAAATTTTCATATTTATATTGCCCAAGTTTTTCACTTTTATTTTTCATAGTAGTTGCATTGATCTTTAAAACTATAGTATGCTGCAGATGAATAATCGTAATTTGAGAGCTTGGATGTATAACAAATTATATCAAGTACCAAAAAGACCCATATATAAGTTCTTGAATGACGTTGATTAATTTGTGCATGTGGCATCAGAACTTCCCATCTATTATTGGAAATCAAGCACTTCTGTCACCCGAATAAGTTAAGTTGGATCTTTACCGCAAGGGATTCAAACATAATTATTGGTACTGGAATGCACATGGTGAGCAAGAACTTGGAGTTCAGTTCGATCAAGGAGGTGTCTCGACAAGTTATGCCCCCCCTTGTAGAGGAATTTGATCATGACACATGAAGAAATGATTCATGAGGCTTAGAGAGCTCAACTTGTTGGAAGTGTTCAACACGAACCGGAAACACCGAATAACAAATTAGGGTTTAGGGTTTACGGTTTTAACACCCTAAATACTAAACCCTAATAACAAATCGCAAAAGTTCTGACTTACTGAATGCTTCATAAGAACCTTTATGAGATGGTTGCACTGCACATGCAGAGTTATCAGAGATGCTGAGAATATTGACCATCAAATATGATTATAACATGCCGAGAAAAACATTTAATCAGGTAGCAACTTTATTGAAAGAGACTAATCTTGAGGGAAATTTAGTGTCGGATGGCTTGTACAGAACAAAAATTTGGTTTCAATTTTACAATGCCAAAAGAACGATTGTTGTATTAATGGGTGAATGATTTATTACAAGGCAAATGCAGTCGAGATGACTTGTAGATTTTGTGGTGTAGATAGATTCAAATAAAAGAGAGAAAGAATAAAAATTAGAAAAATACTCCATACAAGCATCACTTTTATTTTTTGTTCATAGCTCGGCTTTAAAGATTGTTCGCTTCCATGTGTACAACCCCCACACATGACTTGGCACAATACTGGATCTGTTGATGTTAACTCGATGAATCATTTGTCACATGGTGAGGTCTTAAGACATTTCAACCTTACAAGATTTTACAGCTAAAGTATGCAATGTTAGACTTCGGTTATATGCGGATGGCTTCAACACGTACTCATGCTAGCTAGTGATCATCGCTCCGTATAGTTTGCCCCATGATATGTGCATGACCGTGTCATTCTTATTTCTGACATTAATCATACCAAGTTCACATAGCTCGAAGGGGAAAATCGACGTCTACTTACAGTCTTTGATTGAAGAGCTTCACATATTATGGGAGTCAAATGTGCTTACAGATGTCATCGCTACAAAGTAGAATTTTCAACTAATAGCGGCTCTTATGTAGACAATTAGTGATTCGCGACCTATGGCATGCTAGCTGGTTGGAGCACAACCGAAAATTGACTTATCCTTATTGCATGGATATGCCAAAGACATTTACTTTAAAACATGGTAGAAAAAAGAGCTAGTTCGACTGACACCTAATATTTCTAAATCGCGATCACCCATTTCGAAGAAATAAAGATGCATTTTTTAAAAACAGAATTGAGAGATCAAGATCACCCCTCAGGATAACAAGAGTCGAAATCTTTGAGATGATCAGTGAAGTCTCGAAGATCAAAGAGAAACCAAAGCTAACTTCAACTCTTCCTCGTGATTTCAGTGTCACGCACAACTGGACGAAGCACAGTATATTCTAGGATCTCTTATACTAGAAGAGTAATCTTAATAGACATAATCTTGATGTTATGTACATTTAAAATAATTTTTTGATAACATCTCAACACTATGATGAATATCATAGGTAAGATAAAAGATAGTGTAAGCTAGAATGAACTTGATCGAGTGTTGCAAAAGGAGGACCTTAGAACTTCAAGAGACAAATGGAGGTAAATTAAAAAAATGCCTAAAGCTGCATATTGTCTTGCATCAAATCAATAGAGGACTATTTTTGAGTGGGTCAATTCTCTGAAGTTTTCTGATGGTTGTGTTTCAAATTTAAGCCGTTGTTTTGACTTGGAAACATGTAAAGTATTTGCCATGAAGAATCACGACAGTCATATATTTCTGTAGTGCCAATTACCTTTTGGATTTCATGCACTGCCGAAACTGGTGCTCGATCCCTTGATCGAAGTTAATATATTCTTCAGGAAGTTGTGTGCAGGAACACTGAATGTTGACTCGTTGAAACATCTTGATGTGAGTGTTCCTTTATTATTTTGTAAGCTTGAGTGGATATTTCCTCATGATTTCTTCAAATATATGGAGCATCTGACTATACATCTATGTTATGAGGCTATACTAGGGGGTCCAGTGCAGTACAAATGAATGTATTCATTCGAGATGTGTCTTTTTGATGCATACATTACAAGTAGCATTCTATTTCACACTAAACGACCACCATACTCAATGTAAATTTTCTGTGCTGCAGGTGTTTAAATAAAATCAAAAAAACTGTTAAGAATAAAACACATCCTGATGGATCGATCTGCGAAGCATATCTATTGCAGGAGATGATAACTTTTTGCTCATATTATGTTGACCAAGGTCATTAAAGAATTCAAATTATATGTGACATGTCTCCACAACCAGAAATATCCATATATCAAATATCATAATACCACCAGGGAGACATGACACACGATATCTAACTAATAAAGAGATTTGAGCAGCTACTTAAATGTCCTGTTGAACTGTGATGAAGTCCAACCATTTATACAATAGGCTTCACGGTCCCCAAACTTAATGCATACTCATTTATTATTGAGAATGTTATTTATATACTGGCTAATTCAAAAATACAAATAACAATATTGTGAGTAAATTATTTATCGACAGCTTGGACATGGAAGATGAGTCTCTGAAAAGCAGAAAGTTGGAAATGGAATTTCCAATATAGTTCAAATTATACGTACGTATAATGAACACTTCTAATCACATGTGCGTAATATGATCTAAGTATTTAAAGTTGCACTAATGATACATATATATTTGTTATAGGTTCACAATACGACCAACAAAATCATGGATTAAAGATTATTAGATCTTGCCTATAAGTCTAATCGTAGTGTGACTACATGACAAATATTTGATGTAAATGATTATAAATGTCTAATCGTAGTGTGACTACATAACAAATATTTGATGTAAACGGTTATACATTTCATGAGTTTTTGGTGTGAAAGGAAGAAGACATATTTGTGATGTCGTTGTTAAAGGAAACATGCACACAGACAACGAGATTTGCTATTACGGCATAATTGGCAAAGCCATTCAATTGAAATATCCAGGTAATGCCATCTACATTGTTTACTTGTTCAACTGTCAGTGGTTAGATTCTGTTCCGAATCGAGGAACCTGATCATTCACATCTTATGATATCACTGAGGTCAAATTGAACAGGCGATGTGCGAAGTTTGATTCTTTTGTTCTGACACACCAAGCTACACAGGTTTATTACATTCAATACCCTGAAAGAGTAAGGTATAAAATTGATTGGGTAGTGGTTATGAAGAATAAACCTAAGAAAACTATTGAGCTACATAGTATAGAACCAATTCACCAAGAGGAAAGTATGACAAATTTTTGTATTCAGTGCGGCAGAACTGATGAAATTTTAGGTTCATTTTTTATGAGAGGTAACTATTGCGCTACAAAATACTACATAGATTTTTGAGAGGTTGGTCATGGTTTTGATGAGGATGATGAAGAGGGTGAAGAAGAAATTTTAGGTTCATTTTCGACGGCAAGCTCTTCTGATGAAACTTAATAACATCAGTACGCAAATTTTAAATTAGTTGTTACTATTGTTACTTTTTATCTTTTACTACTATTGTTTTGAGGCATTTTTGAAGAGGTTGCTCATGATTTTGATAAGGATGATGAAGAGAGTGAAGAAGAAATTATAGGTTCATCTTCAACGATGAGTTTTTTTTATATAACTTAATAACATAAGTACACAAAGTTTAGATTAGCTGTTGTTACTACTACTTTTATCTTTTACTTTTATTATTTTGAAGCATGGCTTTTTACTCTCGCTTTTCTTGTTTTTAAACATAGCGTTACTTGTGTTTTAATTTTACTGCACTGCTTCTTTCTTTTTATGATTATTTTTTCTGCCAGTACTAATATCTTTAATGTCATTCTTTTGTTTGCAGATGGCCACAGGTGGTGCAGGCGGTCAGCCATCTCAAAGACCTTGTGTTCTGGGGACCCTTGAGACCGCTTTCCGTAGTAGGAACGGAGGTCGTCTACTCTTATCGATGTTTCCACAACTGTTGCACCTCCTCTAACACCTCCACCCCCACTGGCTGCTGATACACCTCCTGCGGCCTCTCCTCCCCCACCACCTGCAGCTACACCTCTTGCGGCACCTCCTACACCCCTTGCTGTCACCCCCCTCCCCTTTTGGCACCTGCTCCAACACTTGATGTTGCCCCGTCTCATTTGACATATTCTACCCGCATCATCTCCCCCACTTGTTGCTAGCACAGCTCTTGAGTGTCAAAGTTTTGAGAAAGTTGGCTGAAATCTGAATAGGCTCCATGCCTTTTTCCTTTGTTTTCATTCAATTAAATAATAATATTACAATTTATTTTAGGTACAGAATATTCTAGAATCTATTTTAGGTAACTTAATAATACATATTCCTAATCTAAATATTCATCTAAAAGGGAAATAAATCAGAATAAAGACATTGAAAATAATTTTAAAAAGGAAGCTCCTAATTATACAAAACTCCTAATTTAGCTGCTTGATTTTTGTCTTTCTTGATTGACATCCCCCTCAAATTGATGTTGACTGATCAGGAATCATCAATTTGCTAACAAGAAATTGATAACACTGCCGAGACAAAAAATCCTCAAAACGTGAGTGTCGAAGCCGAATGTACCGAAGCCGAGAATGTCGAAGCCTCAGAGAGAACTCTTGAATCATAACATGATTTGAGCAAAGAAAAGCAAGAAATTCTTTATTATTATTGTCCAGAAATTCAAATCATAGCCACAAGAAGGATCTGCTTCTAATTACACGATCCAAATGCTACCGATCATAGCCCACAAATAGGATCTAATTACACAATCCAGATGCTATCGATCATAGCCTACAAGTAAAATACACGTGCTGATGTGAATGCTACCGATCATAGCCCACAAAGAGGATCCGATTACACGATCCAGATGCTATCGATCATAGCCTGCAAGTAGGATCCGCGTCCTGATTCAAATGCTATTGATCATAGCCCGCAAGTAGAATTTGCGTCCTATCATACGATCCAAATGCTATTGATTCTTCATAGCCCATAATTGGGAACCACCGAAGCAATCCATTTGTCAATCGAGCTGCAGATCTGATCTCGCACCACTTCCAGCTACCCAAAGAAGGCTTCGAGTAGGAGAGGACCAGAGCTCTAAGACTGGTGTAAGGAAGGTGTCTCCGGAAGAGCTGAGAAGGACGACGGCTGACCGTTCGCAGGCGAGGAGGAGCACCAGCCGGCGAGCCCAGACACGAGAGGGAGAGGACATAGTCGTAGTCGACGATCAAAGGAGGACTACGCAGCCGAAGAGAACAAAGGAGGACGGAATAGCTCGAGACTAAGCAGTAGAAGGCGAATCAAAGACGGTGAAGGAGTCGCAGCGGACAAAAATCCTTAGATGGGCAAAAGGGAAATAAATAGTTCATCCCTTCCTGCAAGAAGGCAGCGGGAAGGGAGCCTTGACGTTCCTCCAATAACTACCGGTGGTTAGGGCAATTTTGACTCTAATACCATGTCAAAGTTTTGAGAAAAATAGGCTGAATCCTGAATAAACTCGATCCTTTATCATTGTTGAGGACTCTATAGCGCGCATGACTGATCAANCCCCCCCCCCCCCCCCCCCCCCCCCCCCCCCGGGCACAATTATTGCCAAAGGGGGACTCGTAAGTTATTTTTAATATTGCATTATGGTTATTCTTCATGTTATATATTTTTTGGTAACTAATTTAATTCTTATGTAGATTCATTCCCCATAGGCTGACTGTCACATACATCACAGAGATTATCACAAGCAGGTATGGTGAGCCCTATATATCGTGAAAGTAGAAAGACGTAGCCACTTGGAACATGTGGTTCCGGTAATTTGAGGTATGATCATGTGATTTCAGTAAGATTTATGAATTTGATTTAATTTTTTATACTAACACAAGGATTATTTTTTACGTTGCAGAAGTCCTTCACTTGGCTCTCAAAGCACCACCAGTAGATCCGCCGAATCTTCGATATTTAGGGCAGGAACCACCTTGCCGACATGTTCACGATATCCTGCCGAAGGGGCAAGCGGTCTGCCCGCAACTTGGAACTCTCCTTATTATGAGAGGAAGAGACAGACGAACTGGTTAAACCGGGCGACAGAAGAAGTCAGAAGAGCTGTGCTCATATTGGCAGATCGGTCCCCCACACGGAGCACTACAAAAGACTGGTAAGATTTTTTTAGAAATTTGAACATTAATTCAAATTTTAGTAATTTTTTACCGCTAACCATTTTTGTACGCTGCACAGGTCAAAGAGTTGAGTCGTGCTCCATCTGTTGCAGAGTTGCATGTCCGAACTCATCAGCGCCCGGGAACTACGCAATGGGTCTCAGAGCATTCCCAACAGACTGCTATAAGTTAAAAACCTTAAATTAAAAGTTTATTTTAACTCTAACTATTGAAAGTGTCGAGTATGAGCTTTAAACCCAGGTGGTAGAGAGGAAGAAGAGAAGGGTTTATGGCCTTGGAGCAAAAGGCATAGCCTTCGAGGTCGAGCTCTCTCGTGGTCCCATTCTTAGTTCCTCAAGCTCCTCGTAGCTAGACCAGGAGACTCTTGCCAGGCAGGTGGCTGTAATGAATGAGATCAGTTAGCTGCGCGAGCAAATGCTACATGGGCAACATTAAGTTGAGAATTCTATAGAGCGCATGACGGAGACTTTAGCAGATAGCCGGGACAAGCAACCGATGACATCTATGCAGGAGGAGGAGGAGGATGAAGATGATGAATAGTTTTCTTTTATTTGTAAGCATTGTCAAATATTTGTTCTGAAATGTTTTGGATTAACTTTACTATTCTTATTTGGGACGATTTGTGACAATAACTTCCTTTTTATTAATAATATTGTTTAGAGATTTGATCTATGTCATGATTATGCTTAATATGGTATGCGATATGGAATGTGCTTTTGTGCAGATTGTGAAAATATAATTGATATTCTAATTTTTATTTGTGTACAGGTTTTCATAGGATTTGTGTCGATTTTAGGACGTAAAATCCGACGCTAAAACGACACTAATATTTTGTCGTTCTACGATATTTTCCAATGCAAATGAGACGGTAAGCAGACTCTAATATTCATCGTTTGATATTTTCAGACGTAAATATTGACGCACGTTGCATATGTACCTTAAGGTTGCCATTTGCACAACCCTCCAATATCCTCTCTATAAGAATCAGATTATCCCAAAATTCAATTGGCTTGGCGTAGTTCGTCCAACTGGATTAAAATTTTTTGAAACTTTAGTGCCTCCAATGGCCATTACTTTGCAACAAATTTGTCATGTGTGATTCTCTTAAAGAGACGAAACAAAAATAGAGGTGTACCATCAAAAAAAAATTTACGACTATAAATTTGATTAGCCAACCTTCTCAGAATTCTCTCATCTCTCAAACCAATATATGTGCAATTAGTTAATGGTTTGTAACATCAAGATCTATAATATAATATATTTTGGTTATTGATCAGAGACACCACTAGCTATCATCGCTGTCAAATTATAGTTGATGGTTATTGATCAATCACCTGACCAGACCCAGCCAAAGTTAGTCAAACTAGCCAACTCAGATTTGAGAACATCTGCTCACTTTCTGATCATGTGCGGGCACATCCTGGTGTGTTGGAGGACCAATTCAACTATCTATAATGGCATTCACGACCTTCCCATGATGCCTTTTGATCTCCTCAGTTCTTGCCGTCCACATCTATAGGAGAGGATTGACGTAAATATCTTTAGCGGCCTCCACAACATTTTAACATGCCTTGCCTACCACATCAAGATCATCTCTCATTCATTTTCAAGTAAAGACTAATGTGGTCACCTCTGTATACCCCATCAACTTTATTGCGTCACTAACATTAAAATATTTGAAACAAAATGCATTTATCTACACTTTGTACCACCAACTTCTTCCCACTGTTCAGGAAAGGGCAGTTCTTCATAATGCATATATACGACTAGTAGAAAATGTTTTAACTAAACAGAGATCCTTGATTTTGTCTTCGATTTTTTTATATTCAAAATTATTATTCTTACTTGCTCCGTTCTACTTCTCCTATTGTGAGTTAACTGTGGTTCATAGCTAAGGCAATTAAACCCTCATTCTCTACATACATTCATGGCTAAGGCAAATAAACCCGCATTCTTTACATACATGACCTCTAGCACGCAACAACTAGCAATAACATTTATAACACTTGCAATGATAAGAGAAGAAACATGCAAAAGCTTGCGTAAACATCATCTTACTGACCCATGCAACCTAGATAACGTTTATTTATTGTAGCAGGTAAATTAGCACTAGATAGCTTCCCAAAAACTACTTTATTTGGCTTGAATCTCAATGAAGTGCAATAAGTAAAAATATAAGAGATTAATCTATAACAATCGTAATGCTTAATCAAACAACCGCAATCAGACAGTCACCTGAATTGCACAAGAAGCTCTTCGAGGAAGATAAAAGCAACTTGGGAAGCTCCAATATCAAATTGCATCACCTAAATAACCACTAACATGACTATGAAATTTGGAATGCCATTTTATTACTCAGAAAAAGTATTACCAGACAAGAGGAACCTTTTTTTATCCACGTTAGAAGCTCATACCTCTAAAAAGGCACTCTCCTGCGAAAAAGAAACAAAATCATGATAAAATAATAACAACACCTAACAAAGCAAATTAATCCAGAACTTGGTGCTGACAGGAAGAAAGCATAATGGTAATTATCCAAAAGCATTTCTATTAATGAGTAAAAGTAGTATCAAAGAAAAGAAAATATAAGAAAATAATTGAAAGAAAATGATAAAAGTTTGACAAAAACATAACCACAAATAGAGCTATAACTGCATGTAGCAATCAAGAAATGTATAGAGAAGGAAAAACAAAAGTAAAGACTTGTAATTATACGATAAAGCTAACTAAAGTTGGAAAACATAGTGTCAAAAGTTTCCAATGCAAAACTAGTATGAGATGCACAAAATCATGCAGCACAAAAACATGAAACTCCATATATCACAACTTCAATTTTAATAATTTTCCGTTAATTAAGATGAAAGTTGAAATGAAAAGAAAACCTAGTACATGATTTAATATAATTCTACCAGAGATAACATAAATACTTAAAAACATGACAATCATAAAATCTAGCTGACAAATCATGATCTTGGCCACGAACATTGATTTCCTTACTAGATACAATGTTACATTGACTAAAAAGCAAGATTATGCAGAAGGGTCGCTCAAACTGATGGTGATTAATGTGTGGTGAGATACAATCACTTGGTTCATAAAATTTCACTATGCAGTTGACAAGTGTACTTGAAAGAGGTATGATATGCCATAGCACAAACCTCTTAATCCTAGTTCAGAGAGGTATGATATGCCATAGCACAAATCTTCAACGAGAATCTTCTGCCTTTTCCACTAATTCCCAACCCCCGCCCCACCTCTTCCTGCAAACCCATCAAAGCCTTTTAAACCCATCCATACATCTCGACAACACTTAAATTCAAGCCATGCCTGAACCCATCCCATCTTCAAGTATGCCTGAACCCATCCCATCTTCAAGTCTCCACATATATAAATTCCCTTCCACCTCCACTCTTGCCCTCCATCAACATCCACTTAAAACCCAAACTTAATTGCCATCACACGTCTAATATATTAACTATAATACCATAAGTCATCACCAAATCAAGAGAGGTCCTTCATTACCAAAATCTGCCCACCGCTACCAATCTTAAGTCCTCATTTATGTCTTAGGTGAATTGTAGCTTAATTCACGCTAACTTTTTTTACCCAAAACCTTTAAAAAAACAGGGTACTGCCAAAATATCCATGAAATATCCAAAAACAACCTAGCGACAAAGTTTAATGATCTAAAAATGATCATGAAATGAACAAATTATTTTATCTTTTATATCACCAATGCATATTTTGTCATGGTAGCAACATTTCGCCAAAAAAGATGAGAATTTCCAGTCAATTTTGTATTAATAATTTCAGATATTTGTGGAATAAATATATTATATTAATCAAATGAGTTCTCCAAGTTAACT
>JXCR01089260.1:9640-82133 GCA_002079205.1 Phalaenopsis hybrid cultivar | reverse complement strand
ATGCCTGAACCCATCCCATCTTCAAGTCTCCACATATATAAATTCCCTTCCACCTCCACTCTTGCCCTCCATCAACATCCACTTAAAACCCAAACTTAATTGCCATCACACGTCTAATATATTAACTATAATACCATAAGTCATCACCAAATCAAGAGAGGTCCTTCATTACCAAAATCTGCCCACCGCTACCAATCTTAAGTCCTCATTTATGTCTTAGGTGAATTGTAGCTTAATTCACGCTAACTTTTTTTACCCAAAACCTTTAAAAAAACAGGGTACTGCCAAAATATCNGTCAAACTAGCCAACTCAGATTTGAGAACATCTGCTCACTTTCTGATCATGTGCGGGCACATCCTGGTGTGTTGGAGGACCAATTCAACTATCTATAATGGCATTCACGACCTTCCCATGATGCCTTTTGATCTCCTCAGTTCTTGCCGTCCACATCTATAGGAGAGGATTGACGTAAATATCTTTAGCGGCCTCCACAACATTTTAACATGCCTTGCCTACCACATCAAGATCATCTCTCATTCATTTTCAAGTAAAGACTAATGTGGTCACCTCTGTATACCCCATCAACTTTATTGCGTCACTAACATTAAAATATTTGAAACAAAATGCATTTATCTACACTTTGTACCACCAACTTCTTCCCACTGTTCAGGAAAGGGCAGTTCTTCATAATGCATATATACGACTAGTAGAAAATGTTTTAACTAAACAGAGATCCTTGATTTTGTCTTCGATTTTTTTATATTCAAAATTATTATTCTTACTTGCTCCGTTCTACTTCTCCTATTGTGAGTTAACTGTGGTTCATAGCTAAGGCAATTAAACCCTCATTCTCTACATACATTCATGGCTAAGGCAAATAAACCCGCATTCTTTACATACATGACCTCTAGCACGCAACAACTAGCAATAACATTTATAACACTTGCAATGATAAGAGAAGAAACATGCAAAAGCTTGCGTAAACATCATCTTACTGACCCATGCAACCTAGATAACGTTTATTTATTGTAGCAGGTAAATTAGCACTAGATAGCTTCCCAAAAACTACTTTATTTGGCTTGAATCTCAATGAAGTGCAATAAGTAAAAATATAAGAGATTAATCTATAACAATCGTAATGCTTAATCAAACAACCGCAATCAGACAGTCACCTGAATTGCACAAGAAGCTCTTCGAGGAAGATAAAAGCAACTTGGGAAGCTCCAATATCAAATTGCATCACCTAAATAACCACTAACATGACTATGAAATTTGGAATGCCATTTTATTACTCAGAAAAAGATATTACCAGACAAGAGGAACCTTTTTTATCCACGTTAGAAGCTCATACCTCTAAAAAGGCACTCTCCTGCGAAAAAGAAACAAAATCATGATAAAATAATAACAACACCTAACAAAGCAAATTAATCCAGAACTTGGTGCTGACAGGAAGAAAGCATAATGGTAATTATCCAAAAGCATTTCTATTAATGAGTAAAAGTAGTATCAAAGAAAAGAAAATATAAGAAAATAATTGAAAGAAAATGATAAAAGTTTGACAAAAACATAACCACAAATAGAGCTATAACTGCATGTAGCAATCAAGAAATGTATAGAGAAGGAAAAACAAAAGTAAAGACTTGTAATTATACGATAAAGCTAACTAAAGTTGGAAAACATAGTGTCAAAAGTTTCCAATGCAAAACTAGTATGAGATGCACAAAATCATGCAGCACAAAAACATGAAACTCCATATATCACAACTTCAATTTTAATAATTTTCCGTTAATTAAGATGAAAGTTGAAATGAAAAGAAAACCTAGTACATGATTTAATATAATTCTACCAGAGATAACATAAATACTTAAAAACATGACAATCATAAAATCTAGCTGACAAATCATGATCTTGGCCACGAACATTGATTTCCTTACTAGATACAATGTTACATTGACTAAAAAGCAAGATTATGCAGAAGGGTCGCTCAAACTGATGGTGATTAATGTGTGGTGAGATACAATCACTTGGTTCATAAAATTTCACTATGCAGTTGACAAGTGTACTTGAAAGAGGTATGATATGCCATAGCACAAACCTCTTAATCCTAGTTCAGAGAGGTATGATATGCCATAGCACAAATCTTCAACGAGAATCTTCTGCCTTTTCCACTAATTCCCAACCCCCGCCCCACCTCTTCCTGCAAACCCATCAAAGCCTTTTAAACCCATCCATACATCTCGACAACACTTAAATTCAAGCCATGCCTGAACCCATCCCATCTTCAAGTATGCCTGAACCCATCCCATCTTCAAGTCTCCACATATATAAATTCCCTTCCACCTCCACTCTTGCCCTCCATCAACATCCACTTAAAACCCAAACTTAATTGCCATCACACGTCTAATATATTAACTATAATACCATAAGTCATCACCAAATCAAGAGAGGTCCTTCATTACCAAAATCTGCCCACCGCTACCAATCTTAAGTCCTCATTTATGTCTTAGGTGAATTGTAGCTTAATTCACGCTAACTTTTTTTACCCAAAACCTTTAAAAAAACAGGGTACTGCCAAAATATCCATGAAATATCCAAAAACAACCTAGCGACAAAGTTTAATGATCTAAAAATGATCATGAAATGAACAAATTATTTTATCTTTTATATCACCAATGCATATTTTGTCATGGTAGCAACATTTCGCCAAAAAAGATGAGAATTTCCAGTCAATTTTGTATTAATAATTTCAGATATTTGTGGAATAAATATATTATATTAATCAAATGAGTTCTCCAAGTTAACTGTATAATCTAAAAATACTGCAGAATTACACCTCTCATCAAATGGTGACATATAATTCACATTGGAAGCTGATATGATCCAAAGCTGAATTCTCACAAAAGTAGGGCAAACAATACTTTTATTTCAAAAACATCAAACAACTCAACACGAATATATAAGATAAAGCAGCTACAATTCGAGAAGTATGAGATCTCCCAAATCCTACAATTCAAGAGAAAGGAAATCCCTCCCAAACCCTAATCCTAAGACTGAACCATAATCTCATGCATAAACCAAAAACATATTAACCATATTTATACCCAACAACAATAATAATAAAAGACTAATCTGCCCTTAAGATAATAAAAAACAAAATTTCCCTTAGGCACCAGACTAATATTACTCCCATCCCAAAAAATTCCTCAAGGTAGAAAAAATTGCTGCTAGAACAGATCGTATGACTCACATGTGGTGTCATCATATGACAATCCATTCTATTTAATTTAGAACTCGTAGTGACCCCACCGTCTAGAAATGTCATTTTGTGCACATTGTTTGACCGCATTTGAAACTGATGATGTCATAACTTCCAGTTAATCTTATAGAATATTGCAAACCTAAACGGTTCATTCAATAGCTCATCGAACAATAGAATCTCTGTCAATTTTGTATCATGAATCTCTTCCATGCTATGCCACTGATCAAGAATCCTAAACCCTAACCCTACAACTCACAACCACAATCTCATGCATAACCCCAACCCTAAACATATTAACTCTATTTATACCCAACAATAATAATAATAAAAGGCTAAATTGCCCTTAGGCTAATAAAAGACAAAATGGCCCTTATGCACCAACCTAAGAATACACCCCTCCTAAAAAAAACAGATTATCCTCAAGGTAGAAAAACTGATGTTAGGTCAAATCATGAGTCTCACACCTGTGTCATCATTTGACAATCATTTCCATTTAGTCAACAACTCATATTGACCCTCAAAGTCTTGAAATATTGTATTGTGCACATCCTTGGACTGCATCCGAATCTGATGATGTCCCGACTTTCAGTTAATTTTAGAGAATATCATAACCCCAAATAGCTCATCCAATAGCTCATTGATCACCCGAATCTTTATCAACTCCGTATCAGGCATCTTTTCCATGTTATGCCACTCGATCAAGAATCTCAAACCCGCGTCCTGAATCACCCTCATCAATCTTCAATGTCATCAATGTATTGCACAAATTGGGGTCACCGTGAAGCACCACAATCTTGTCTCCTTCTTGAATAATCTGCAGTGTCCAAATCAATCCTTTACAACCCCCCCCCTTCCACCTGCCTCGTTTTCATTATTACTTTTTCGCCTTCCGCCAGAAAGGCTACTATCACAAAATGCACTAACCTAGTTGGATACAAGCCTTCGTCGGCGTCCCACCCAGAATGGTTCTTTGTCCCAGGCTGAAATTCTTCAAAACAATCTTCTCCCTCATAGATCAGCATCTCCAACTGAACTTCCTCTTCCCTCGATGTTTTCCCCCATGTATTGAAGGTAAAAGTCCCTCTTTCAATTATAGCCATATATCATCACTTCCTTCTTCGTGCTCCTTCATACCCCTTACATAACGCTTACATATTTCAACCAAACCACCTCCCTCAACAATCTCTAATCCACCCTCCATTGGAGCCATGAGAGGGGTTCTTGATGGCGGATACTTCTCTCGTCGTGTTCCTCTCATCTGATTTTTTTTTCCCTTCGATTTAGCCAAGAATTCTCCGGTCAATCCTCAGTTAGTGTTTGCAAATAGAATCGTCGACATGGTCTTGGATTTATTCTACGTGAAAATCATGTCGTTGATTCAATTTGCAAACCCTATATTTAATATGCATATAATTTTGATACTTTTGAAAGCTATAAATTATCAAAATTATATGCATATTATAGTTTAATAGCTTTCATCTAGAAATAATAAGTGAAAATCATAAAAAACTAGTTGAGAAGCATACATTCATAAAGATCCAAACTATATTCAGCTTAAATAAATCCAATCGCGCATACAAAGCAATAACAAATTTTAGGAAGAAAAAGTTAGAAGGCAAGATATCACCAACCAAGCTTCCCTTTTCACAAAAACATAACCTTAACCATTAACCTTTAGTATCCCGCATTATCAAGAAGACTACAAAGAATAACACATACAACCATAAGTTATTTAGATATAATTTAGACTGCTTTTTTGAAGTGTCAAGGACCTCCTACTCATAAGAAAATTTATGAATTCCTTTTCACCGATCGAGAGCAACTCATAAAAGTCGCACACTTGGCAGCAAGAACTCTCAAAATCCAACAAATTGTAGAAGATTCTCGTTGAAAATTTGTCACAATCCTTCCTTTAACCAAAAAACACACTGCAGGACTTACAATGGTGACCACTGTACGGAAAAAATAGAACCATTAGAAGAGCTAGTGCTTAACGAATTGAATGCTCGTCAGAGCAAGATATACAAGGAGATCAAAATAAATAAATCTAATCCTCAATTAAGCAAAGAGTCATAGAATGAACAATAAATCCAAATAATAGAAATACTAACTCTAAAGAAGTTTGTGAATCCAAGAAACAAAGAGAAATAATAAAAAATCCAAATAATTCAAAACAACAACAATTTCTAAGGAGCCAAAGAACTTAATTGCTAGCAGAGAAGCCAATAAACCAAAGATCAAAATAAAAAAAAAAAGATTAAGCAATAGGATAAAATACTAATAATATAACTCATCATTAATTTTATTCCTCTTAATGCACACAACTTATATTTTTTGACAGCTATAGACTAAGGTTTACATCAGTTAAAAACAAATGGAATGAAGGATGAGAAAAGGAATAAAAATAATCCTCTTGCTCGAACAAAGAGATAGCTTTCTCAAAATGCTTAACATCTCACTTTTGCTCAAGTCCTAAAGTCCTAAACAGATTAAAAAAACCTTTCCCTGATGATAGTGTTGTTTTTATAAAATATAGACAATTTTAACATTTGTTAGATGCAAATTTCACATTCCTTTCAAAAAAAAGGGATGGTTCACCATGGGGCATGTGGAGAGAAATGATGCTATATATATGGACTATATGTATGTAGGTGAACAAATAGGTGAATAAGGCTAATGCTGATGGTAATCATTTTCAAGCATTTGATCTTAAAAAGATATACATGTGTCCGACAGTAACAAACCACATGTTTGATGTGTGTATACATTAAATTTATGAACCAATGATAGCATATCATCTGTTTCAGAGAAAAACATAACTGATGCATGCAAGAAAATTCGTGACAGTAGAGTATTAGATTATCATCTTAGCATAGTTATAGAGTATCAAATTATCGTCTTTGTATGGTACGAAGATTCAGCACACAGTTAGAAAAGAAAAAATAACTAGTAGCAGCACCAAAAGTTTAAGTGGAAAACATGTAAAAAGAAAAACCACAGGACCAGCAGCTGAAGAGCTCCACTATAAAAAGATGATTACAGTGCAACCACTTGTCCCACAGGCGGGAAAGGGTTACAAGGCCTTCCAAGTTACAACATCGACCCACATATAAACTTGTTACAAGGAACAGACTGCGACCGAAAGCGATTGACGTATATTAGTAGGTGGTGGTCGACGGTAGTTGATGACGATCGATAGTGGTCGATAGCGGTCGGAGATTGTCGACTACGATCGGTGGTGGTTAATGATGGCAGGAGTAATGTTAAACATCAGCTCTTTCTCGAAGCTGCAAGTTTTTCCTCAAGCCTCAAGCTCACTTTAGGCTTCAAGCTCTTTCCTCCCTCCATGAGAGGGTGAAACTCTATTTATAGAGTTCCGGGTGCAATTAATATAAAAATATGAACCACTTTGATTGGACGATCAAGAGAATTTTCTTTCATCAGACGGTGTTTGATTAATATTTGAGTGACTTAACGATATCAAAATTGAGTGACCTTAGGGTCTGCAATACAAAAAATAAAATGTTGTTTTCATTAACGCGTTTAAAACATGTGAATCAAACATCAAGGCCCGCACTCTTAAGTTGCCCCAAACAGGCCCTTAGGCTCGTTGGATTCTTTTTGTCGAGATACACAATTCGACTATAAGCTCGCTAGATTCGACACTCATTTGAACTTTCAAATGTTTCCAGAAAACAACCAAGTGTAGTTTAATGACTTGATCGGGATTTGATTTGACTCGGATTGGACCAATTTTGATATCATTGGGTCCATCCCGTTGAGCCGATCAGTTTAACTATAAGTTTGGTTCCGAATGACTTTTTATCAAAAGTTGAATGTTTCTTGCTCAAAAAGATATATCGAGATCAGTACATGCATCAAGATTCATATTAGAAGTTTAAATTTGTTCATGGTGTATCAACAATAAATACAAATCAACACAAAAAAAAAAAAATCAAAGTTAACAAGAACCACACGAACTGCCATGGCGAAATCCCGAGTGGTGAAGCATTGATCGCTAATGACCATATCCCCCAAACTCTTTAAACTCTTCACTGAAAGGGGCTGAGTTTCATGCAACTGCAGCGAGCATAAAATATAATAATGGAGCGGCAAATAAAGCACAAAATACCATCGAAAAAGAGAAAACAAGATTATGCGATTTACTTTGCTGGAAACCCAAATTGAAACTAGAGCGAAGACCTGCAAGTTGCTCTCCGTCAAGGGATGAAAGAGCCAGCAGCTCCCATTACATCTTGCCTCGTCGAACAAATCGCCTTGCCTATTACCAAGAAATCTTAAGATTCAGGACCTAGTTGACAAAAAACCGAAAGAAAACGAATATGAGAGCGACGAAAAAACCTGGAGCGAGAGATAGAAGGGAGGAAGCGGTCGGCAAAGAAGGAAAGCGCGGTGTATTTGACGATTGGACGAACAAGGAGTTGCTTTCAGGATTGTTACCGGTGGAAGAGTTTTTAATCATCTTCAACATTGAGAACAGGGTATTGCGAGGAGACTTGCTGCGAGATTTTAGTTTACCTGGGAANTACCTGGGACGCGTTAATGAGGAACTCAAGAAGGTGACGTCGCAGAAGAGTGGAAGAATCGGAGTTCTGCAACTCCATCTTCTCCTCCGTCAGTCCGTCGCGCTCACGCGCTCTTTGCCAACTCTCTGGCGTTTGGCTAAGCCGGGGGATGTTTGGTGTTATTAATTGGCAGATTTTACAAAATCTTCGAAACTCCGCCCGTATAAACTGCTCCTAAATCCAACTCTAACTTTATACCAATTTGTCTCGCATTATATCTAATTTTTCCTGCATTTCCTCTTTCGCGTAAGTATTAATTTATTAAATCTGCGTTGCAGGTAGGGGTGTAAAAGAGCCGCACAGGAGCTCAGGTTGGGGTGTAAACCAGCTCTTGTTTNGCGAGAGATAGAAGGGAGGAAGCGGTCGGCAAAGAAGGAAAGCGCGGTGTATTTGACGATTGGACGAACAAGAAGTTGCTTTCAGGATTGTTACCGGTGGAAGAGTTTTTAATCATCTTCAACATTCAGAACAGTGGATTGCGAGGAAACTTAGTGCGAGATTTTAGTTTACCTGGGACGCGTTAATGAGGAACTCAAGAAGGTGACGTCGCAGAAGAGTGGAAGAATCGGAGTTCTGCAACTCCATCTTCTCCTCCGTCAGTCCGTCGCGCTCACGCGCTCTTTGCCAACTCTCTGGCGTTTGGCTAAGCCGGGGGATGTTTGGTGTTATTAATTGGCAGATTTTACAAAATCTTCGAAACTCCGCCCGTATAAACTGCTCCTAAATTTAACTCTACTTTATACCAATTTGTCTCGCATTATATCTAATTTTTCCTGCATTTCCTCTTTCACGTAAGTATTAATTTATTAAATCTGAGTCGCAGGTAGGGGTGTAAACGAGCCGAACACGAGCTGAGGTGAGGGTGTAAAGCAGTTCGTGTTCGGCTCGTTTATATTTCAAGCTCAAAAAATATGTTCGTGTTCAGCTTGTTTGTTTAGCAAGCCGAACACGAACCGTCCACGAACAAATAGTCATTTTGACAACTCTAATCACGTAGCTATCAGACGTTAAGGATTGAGACAAGATTTAAAACATCATTTGAATTTAATTTTATAATTTTTATTCTATTTTCTTCATTAATGCTTTTAATTGATTATAAATCTTTGTAGCCTTGTAATTAACTAATTTTTTAAAAAATACTACTCATCAAAGATATATATATAATTGATTAGTAGATTTCGAGCCAAAACGTTCGGCTCATTAACTTAGCGAATGAGCAAAACATGAGCTTCTTGACGAGTCGAACACGAGTTGTTCGCGAACAACGAGCCATTTTGACAGCTTTAGTTGCAGGTATATTTATGATCGTTGACTTCTAGGCTTTTCTCCTTCAAAATTTTAGGATTTATTCCCAATACAAGAAACAGTTAATCTGCTGCTAATTATAGTAATAATTAACTAATAGTTAATTAGTCTTTAATCCAAAAGTTAATGACGCTCAAAATGTTGCATTGTGATTCACAAAATCATAATNAAAGCTGTGAAAGATATACTCCTTGACTTTGGTTTGTATGGCATAAATGTGGAGCTGATGAATGAACTCGCCGTGCAAATAGGTGCTTCGATTGGAAAACTTCATGATGGCGGTTTAATTCATGGTGACTTGACGACATCGAATATGATTATTCGGAACGAAACTAATCAATTGGTGAGTGAGTTTGATGAAATCCTTATTATTGGTTTTATTATTATTATTTTTTGTGTTCTAAATGCTTATTAGGAGTCTTTTTGAAATAGTTTTTTTTGGGAATCTTACATGCCTAGCACACAATTCTTATGTATTTACATATATTTCACTCCTAAACTTCTATATTTACAGACATAACAATTTGGTGCTTTAAACCCATGGATGAAAAGATGTATTTCACTTTTAAAAGATGATAATTGTGTTATATTTGATGCGATATTTTAGATTTTAGTACTATATATATGTAAATGCCCCATGGTTTTTTCACAATTTTTTTTCTTAGAAAGTGGTTATGATTATATGGACTATAATCTTATTTTTTTTTTCATAATGTTTTGTGGTAAGAATAAATTTTTATGATCATATTTTTTTAAGCATGGTAGGGCTGCCAAAAAAGTTTGTTGTCTGCGAATACTTCATGTTCGGTATCTCGTGTTCGAATCGTTTGTTAAGTGAGCCAAGCACGATCAAATTTTTTAAGCTCAAATGATAAATGAGCTGAACACGAACAACCTTTTTGTTTGATCTTGTTTGGCTCATTTTAGCTCGAAATAAGGAAATTAGATTTATTATTTACATAATTATATTATATTTATATTTATATCTAAGTTTAAATCATTACAGGTCAAGTGGTCATGGTGCAGGTTCAAAACCACATTACATCTATTTTTCTAATTAATTTAAATGGTCAATTTGGAGCCTACACGAGCCGAGCATGAACAAGGATATGCAAATCGAGTCGAATACGAATACAATGTTCACGAACATTTTCAAACACGAGCCAATTTCAAATATAATTAATTTTGAAAGAGCCGAACACGCGAAGCCTGAGCTCGTTGAAGCTTGGCTCGTTTACAGCCCTATAATAGTGGCTGTAAGGAAGTTGGTTTTTCAATAGAGAAAAAAAACTGTAATAAACACAAGTTTTAAAAAAAATTAGGTGCATTTACATGCATACCGCCCAATTCCTAGGTTTTTACCTAACTCCTAAACATTGTTTTTTCACATTTACAACACCCATATCTTTTACAACACATAATGATACCACCATTTTAATTTTTAAAAAGTGAGTTACACTTTTTCGTGCATGGGAAAGGTGGGCATGTATGCAAAAATTGAAACTTTGGTGTTAAATGTGTTAATACATAGGAATTGTAAATCTTCCTTCGAAATTTGTTTTTTCAATGATTGAACAGTTTTAAAAAAATTATTCTTTTGTAAGATCATTTATTCATGTAAATCATAAAAGGTTCATTTGGTTTTTCCAGGTGTTAATTGACTTTGGTCTTAGTTTCACATCAACTATTCCTGAGGACAAAGCTGTTGATCTCTACGTGTTAGAGAGAGCGTTGCTGTCTATGCATTCTTCATGTGGGAATGTGGTAAGCCATATTTTCCCTATTTCGGCTAAAAAGTTTACATATATAGCACCCTAACTTTACTTTTTACATTTATACCGAGGTTATCAAAGTGAAGCACGATGTGATATGCAAGGTTGTATTTTTACTTCAATGCGCACGAAGAGGAGTTTTTATTAGCCAAATCACTAATAGGTTATACAGAGCTATACCTGTATAAATATATTTATTAACAATTATAAAATATAATGTATGCCTTAAAAAATGGATATAAATATAAAAAATGTGGTATAATATATAACTTGAAGACATATTAATGGTAATACTGCAAATTAAATTTTTGGACAATTTTTAATAGCTTGCAACAATAATTAAAAAAATAAAAAATGCAAAAGAAAATTGTAAATTAACTTCAACACTTCGAAGTGCGCCTTAGCGAAACGATGCAGGCATCATGTTTGCTCGTGAAGCGCGCCTTAGCGAAGTGAAGTGGGCACTAGGCAATTCATTTTGTTCATGAAGCGCACTTCAAAGTGCACTTTTAAAAATATTGATTTATACCAATCTTTCATATCACATTAAAAACACCTCCATTTTAACTTAAAATGTGAAATAGACTTTTCATGCATAGATTTGGTGGCATGTATGTAAAATTTTAAGTTTATGTGTTTGATACGTGAATAGATAAGTATTGAATGATATGACATGTATGTAAATCTTCTAACTCTGACGCTTTTACATACTTGCCACTCAGTTCCTATGCATTTACATATCTAACACCTAAACTTTACTTTTTACATTTACACCACCCAAATCTTTCATATCACATCAAAATATNTAATACTGCAAATTAAATTTTTGGACAATTTTTAATAGCTTGCAACAATGATTAAAAAAATAAAAAATGCAAAAGAAAATTGTAAATTAACTTCAACACTTTGAAGTGCGCCTTAGCGAAACGATGCAGGCATCATGTTTGCTCATGAAGCGCGCCTTAGCGAAGTGAAGTGGGCGCTAGGTAGTTCATTTTGTTCATGAAGCGCACTTCAAAGTGCACTTTTAAAAATATTGATTTATACCTTCCAAATCTTTTGTATCACATTAAAAACACCTCCATTTTAACTTAAAAATGTGAAATAGACCTTTTCATGCATAGATTTGGTGGCATGTATGTAAAATTTCAAGTTTACGTGTTTGATACATGAATAGATAAGTATTGAATGATATGTATGTAAGTCTACTAACTCCGGCGCTTTTACATACTTGCCACTCAATTCCTATGTATTTACATATCTGACACCCAAACTTTACTTTTTACATTTACACCACCCAAATCTTTCATATCACATCAAAATATCACCATTTTTAACTTTTAAAATGTGAAATAGAACTTTTCATGAATAGGCAAGGCGACATGTATGTAAAAATTGAAGTATAAGAGGTAGTTATGTAAATACATAAGAATTGAGTGGTATGTATGTAAATCATTAAACTTTGGGGCATTTACATACATACCAGTCAATTCCCATGTATTTATCTATCTGACATCCAAATTTTACCTTTTACATATATACCACCCAAATCTTTCATATTATATAAAAAACACCATTATTTTAACTTTTAATAAGTGATGTAGAACTTTTCATGCATAGATTTGGGGGCATACATGTAAAAATTGAAGTTAAGCTGTTAGATATGTAAATACATAAGAATTGAGTGGCGTGTAATGTAAATCTTCCCACTCTTCATTATATGTTCGTAATTTATTTTGTTGCATCAAAATCGATTACATAAGTGTTTTTATTATTATTATTTTTAAAACTTTTACCTATAAATAAATTTGCTTATTTATCTTCCCATGCCAAAACTTCCATGTAGTTAAGACTCAAAACAATTTACATCTTTTGAGCAGATGGATAAAATTCTTGCTGCGTATAAGAAATCTTCAAAACAATGGTCATCTACACTGAACAAATTAGCTCAGGGTACATCAACTATAAACTCACATTATATTCTCTCTCTCTCTCTCTCTCTAATCTTTTAACCAGTTCTCATTCTCTCTCTCTTCATTCTTAAAAGTGAGACTGCGAGGTCGGAAGCGAACGATGATCGGTTGATTCTTCTTCGTCCTATGAACTTGGTAATTCTTCACCTGATTGTTATGAATTATTTTACTTTCCTGTATGTTAAAGAGTTATTCTGTTTTGCCATGGTAAGCTATTTTTTCGTTTCCTGTAGCTGAGATAAAATTTGATTAGTGTATCCTTACATAAGATTTGTTATGTGATTCAGTAGGGCCTTCATTGATTCTAAATATTTCATTTTGAGGGGACTATGAAGTTTAGAAGTCTGATAATTTGATTATGAAGTACATGTGTTCCTAAATATTTGATATTGAGGGGACTATAAAGTTTAGAAGTATGATAATTTAATTCCTATATATTTACATATCTAACGCCTAAATTTTCCTTTCTACATTTATACGACCCAAATCCTTTATATTACGTAAAATATACCACCATTCTGATTTTTAAAGGGATTTCTATTTGACAATCGACCAAAACATCAAAATATAATATTTTAACCACCCAAACTCTAAATATAACATTTTAACCATCGTAAACCTTGCCTATGTAAATCTTTAATTATAAAGGAAATACTTGTCATTTGATGATGGCGCACCATTGGAATGGATTGGATGGTGTGATGAGGTGCAGTTCTTATTCTTTCACTGTGGCTAAGGAGTACTAGCAGCTATTTGTTGTGTTTAGAAATGACTTAAATTGTGAAATTTATTTTAATGTACATGTAGTTTGCAGAATTTTTGGATTTTGCTTTTATATTCAGCTTCTTTTATATATATATTCAGGGAAATTTACATAGATACCATACAATTCTCTTGGATTTACATATCTAACATATGAAGTTTGATATTTCGATTTATAACATCTTGATGCTATAGACTTGCGCATAAAAGGTTGCACTTGATATTTTAAAAGTTAATATAAGTGTTATTTTGGTATGATGTTAATATTAATGCTCAAGTGTTGGATATGTAAATACATAAGAATTGTGCCGTTTATATATAATTGCCCCTTTTTTTTAAAATTTTTTTTTCTATACATTGTTGTCATTGAAAATAGAAAGGGTTTTTTCATGCATATCATATAATTTTTATCTTTTTGCATATCACACATGAAGAATCTACATATGATTTTTATTGATTTAGAAAAAGCTTACATAAGATTTCAAGAGAAGCTCTTTGGAGAGTTCTAGGAAAGAAAGGGGCTGATTTGACTTATATTCAAGTCATTAAAGATTTATGCTAGAGCTGCTATTTGTTTTCGAACAATAGTAGAATTGACCTAGTATTTTCCTATTTCAGTTGGATTATATCAAGAATCTACTATTCGCTCATATCTTTTCGCTTTAGTTTTGGATGCTCGTACTAGACATTTACATGAGGATATACCTTGGTGTATGCTTTTCACTGATAATATCGTTCTTGTGGATAGGACTAGAAAGAGTTTAGAAAAAAACTTGAATTATGGAGGTCTATATTAGAGTTTAAAGGTTTTCGTTTGAGTAGATCTAAAACTGAATGCATGGAATGTAGTTTTAGTAGTAGTAGATCTAGTGGTAGAGTTGTAACAATGGGTGATCAAATTATTAAAAATTTTTAACATTTTAGAAACCTTAGGCCTATTGTTCAAAAGTGATTGTGATATAGATGAGGATGTTAGTAGAATTCAAGTTGCATTCTTGAAGTGGAGGAATGCATTGAAGGAAAATTTTATAAGATGGTGGTGAGACATGCAATGTTTTATGGCACATAATGTTAACCTTTAAAAGAGAAGCATGATACCAAGTTAAGTGTTGTTGAGGTGAGAAGGCTTAGGTGGATGAGAGGCTTCACACTTCGAGGCACAATGTGAAATGAATGTATCCGTGAAAGGTTCAGTGTAGCTCTAGTGACAAAAAAATATTAGATAGTCGTCTTAAATGGTTTGGTCACATTTAACGTCGACTTCCTGGTGATCCAATTATAGGACATTAGATGCTTTAGATTCAACTTATGTTAAAAAAGAAAGTGGTAGACCTAAAAAGTCTTATGAATGTTTTATAAAAAATGATCGTAATTTAGTAGAACTAAATGAAGATATGATACTCACTGGAACACGATAGGGAAAAAACTCTTTCCAAAGCCAATGGTGCAATATGTTTTTGTATGTGCATTATTTTGTGAAGGCAAATTATTAGTTATATGATTAAGGTTTGATTTGGGGAGGCTTTTGGGGGAAGCAATTCATCTACAGTTGTCTGTTTGGTTGAAAAGTTTGGTTTATTTTCTCTTTTTTTTTTTTTAGAATTTAATTTAGAAAAGTTATTTTTTTATTTTAATTTATACAATAAAGATTATTGCTGAAGGCAGCTATTATAAAATATTTGAACAAAATAGAGGAAGATTTACATACAGACCACTCAATTCTTATGTATTTACATATCTAGTGCCCAAACTTCAATTTTTACTTTGAAAAAAAAAATTAAAATAATAATATTTATTATGTAATATGAAAGATTTGGGGGGTATAAATGTAAAAAATGTAAAGATTAAGTGTTAGATATGTAAATACACAAGAATTGGGTGTTGTGTTTGTAAATGCACCTGGAAATACGGAAATATTTGCGTACGCAGAGTTGCGTACATTTTAGGTTATTTGGAGGGTATAATTAGGTTATACTTAAATTATCTTCCATCCTAATTCTTCATGTAACCTATGTGTAATCTAGCTGTATTCTCCGAATAACCTAAAATGTACGCAACTTTGTGTACGCTTTCTGTACGCAAATATTTCTCCACACGTGCAGGCCCAAAAATAGCTTAAATTGGATGTGAAATGAAGCTTTGGTGAAACTCGTTGGTACAATGACATTTTTATGATTTGTTATTGCAGATTGCTCCATCATTATTGCTAGATTTTTGCTCCATTATTATTGTTAGTTTTATATAAATTAATCCTCTTAATTTTTTTCTTATTATTGTTACATATGATGCTAGCTCTAGTCCATATATTTATTATTAATATTATTATTANCCTCCCATTGAAGGTATTTAGTTGTTTATGTTTTATGAAGGATAATAGACCATCAACAGGAAAGTCAGATCCCAGAGCTGTGATGTATAATTTTATGGGTTATTCTACCACTCATAAAGGGAATGCTAGTTGGAGCCCGAGTATGGATGTGAATTTTAAAGAATTTGAACCAGTAATAATGGTGAGAGATTGGTACAGGTGAGTACGATGCCTCATCCCATTGTGTGGGAAAGATCGACTGAGGAACAACCGGAAAATGAGCCTGAATAAGGTGGGATTCAAGCTCAAGGGGAGTTGAGGGTATATACAAAGAGAAAAATGTAGAATAAGGGAACAGTGTCTGCGTGTCACTCATGCCAACAAGTCCCTTTTCCTGATCTACACTGGCTCCTGAGACACCTACACCATCCACCTCGGAATTTGATTATAGAGGTGATATGATTACTATCTCTTCTCCTCTTACTACCATGACTTTAAGGAAAATCTCTCGCAGTAATGCAATTCATCATCTTGATCATTATTCTCTCAATCATTTTGGTTTCTCACATGACATTGCCTAGTTTGTCTCATACTCTAACGTACCAACTTTACATGGAGCATGCATTGCATCTTTGGACACGGTCTCTATACCAAAGTGTTGGCAGATAGCTAAGAATGATTCAATGTGAAAGGCTGCAATGTTAGAGGAACTTGGTGCTCTTGATAAGAACAGGACATGGGAGCTCGCGTTGCTGCCAGCAGGGAAAAAGAAAGCTGGATGCAAATAGGGCTTCACAGTGAAGCAGATCTCAAAAGGAAAGATTGTTCGCTACAAAGCAAAGTTGGTGGCGAAATTGTATAGTCGGACATACGCCATCGACTATAATGAGACATTTGCACCAATGTTAAAGAAGAGCACAGTCAGGACACTCGTCTCTCTAGTTGTGAATGGTGGATTACACCAACTGGATGTAAAAAATGCGCTTCTTCATGGGGATCTGGTAGAGAAGGTGTACATGGAGATATCCCCAGGCTTCAGCACAAACCAAAAAGTGGGCAAGGTATTTAAATTAAGAAATTCATTATACGGTTTGAAATAGTCTCATCGAGTTTGGTATGACAGATTAAGAAATACAATTGTAGATATGGATTATCAGCAGGTCAATGTCGACCAGACAACATTCTTTCGAGGACAAGGTGGTCACATGATTATTCTTGTTGTGCGTGTGAATGGTAAGATTGTCAATGGGGATGATGAGGAAGGAATTGATCAATTGAAGGGACTTCTGGGTAAAGAGTTTGAGGTGAAGAACTTGGGATAGCTTAAATACTTGCTCGGAATTGAGGTGGCCCGTAGAGCAAAGAGATTGTTCTATCTCAGAGAAAGTATATGCTAGACTTGCTCAAAGAGGAAGGCATGCTGAGATGCAAGCCTGCAGTGTCACCACTTGATCAGAAGAAAAAGTTGAGCAAATAGGCAGGAGAATAAGTTAATCGCAAGAGGTGCCAGAGATTGATAAGTGGTCTCATCTATTTGGGTCACACTCGTCACAACATATCATTTGCAAAAAGTGTGGAGAGTTGTTGCATTTATGATCTGATGAAGGGTCACATGGATGCAGTACATTAGATTTTGAGGTACCTGAAGAGTGCACCAGGGAAGGTGTTGATCTTCAGGAAGAATGGACGTGTAAGCATTTAAGGATATTGTGACTCTGACTGGGTGAGTTTTATGGATGACAGGAGATCCACGTCTAGATACTCCATGTTCGTAAGGGGGGGCAACTTGGTCTCCAGAAAGAGCAAGAAATAGTAAATAGTAGCGAGGTCAACAACAGAGGTGGAGTACATGGTCGTGACCTTAGGACTTGTTGAGATGATGTGATTGAGAGCCTTGTTGGTAGAGCTCAAGATGGACCAAGAAGATCAAATGAAGTTGTGGTGCAACAAGTCAACAATCAGCATCGTCAACAACCCGGTGCAGCATGATAGAACCAAACATGTGGAGATTGATAGGTTCTTCATCAAAGAAAAGCTGAATAACGAACTACTGGAGCTAAGTCATGTAGCCACAGAAGAGCAAGTGGCTGACTGCTTCACCAAAAGACTTAGTTCATTGGATTTGTCTAGGTTATGTGACAAGATGGGTTTAGTGGATATCTTTTTTTCATTTTGAGGGGGAATGTTGAGATTTGTATCTAATGTAAGGTCTTATTTGTAAATAGAAGAAGTCTAGTGATTTATTTGTAAACTTTGTAAGACTCTATATAAGCTCAAGCCATTAATGAGAAGAGTTTTTTTTCTAGAGCAAAATTCTTTAGTTTTTGATTCTCTTGTTGAAAAACATTAGCAGCCAAAAAGCAATTAAAATAAATGAAATTTTGCTTCATTCCATATTGTTAATCTCAACAATGGATTTTCGCCAATTCCAATTTTATATGGTTGAATCCATAGGGAAAAAGTTGAAAGAGCAAAAAGATAAGTTCACAGTAACGTTTTAAAACTAATAAAACTATGAATCNTCCAATTTTATATGGCTGAATCCATAGGGAAAAAGTTGAAAGAGCAAAAAGATAAGTTCACAGTAACGTTTTCAAACTGATAAAACTATGAATACCATGATAAACAAGCACATGAAACACAATAGTAAAATATAATTGTATTAACCATAGATTATATTCCACCTGCTAATATAATTGAATTGCTCAACAAAATCACGGGAAATATTTCCATACGGAATACGCACATAACACTCTGTGCGTACTCGATTAACCTCGCAATACCCCCATAATAACCTATGAATAACATTCAAATAGAACCCGCGAAGGTTATTGGAAGGTTATTGGGGTTATATGTTATTGAAATTAATATCCCAATAACTCCCCAACAACCGCGAAACGAATGTTATTGAAGGGTTNCCATGATAAACAAGCACATGAAACACAATAGTAAAATATAATTGTATTAACCATAGATTATATTCCAACTTCTAATATAATTGAATTGCTCAACAAAATCACGGGAAATATTTCCATACGGAATACGCACGTAGCACTCTGTGCGTACTCGATTAACCCCACAATACCCCCATAATAACCTATGAATAACATTTAAATAGAACCCGCGCAGGTTATTGAAAGATTATTGGGGTTATATGTTATTGAAATTAATATCCCAATAACTCCCCAACTACTGCGAAACGAAGGTTATTGAGGGGTTATTACGCACGCAAAAATGCGTGCATATTTCGTATGAAAATATTTCCCCAAAATCATGAGTTTATGAAGGTATAGATGACGCTTGTTATAAGATCACCAATGTACCAAATTGTAGGATGCATAGTGGTTCTAGAATGACATGAAGCGCAAAGGTTACCTTTTTGTAGTTCTTGTGGTGATATGCTCTGCAATTTATAAATAGAAAATAATTAAAATCGGAAAATAATTATGAAAAATTTACATAAATACCACATAATTCTTTTGAATTTACATATATAACACCCAAAGTTTGATATTTACACTTTTAACACTTTGGTGTCATGAACCTATACATGAAAATGTGTATTTCACTTTTTTAAAAAATAGTGATGCTGGTGTGTTTGATGTTATGTTAAATATTTGAGTTGTATTCATAAGAAGTGAAGAATTGGGTGGTATTTATGTAACCTATTATCAAACAACACAATTAAAGGCCAATGTCACCTTAGATTTTGGATTTTCCAGAATACATCTAGCCATGAAGTTGGCGATGCCATCAACCACATTCTCCTCAGTTATTATAACATAATTTTCAGTGTCAATTTCACTCATTTCCTCCAAATTATATGGAACCGCATCACGCATAACCAAGACCCAACAACTAGAATCATCCTCATCATCACGAATCAAAACATCTGGAGCATTCTGATCTGCTCATAGGATATAAACAACATCAAACTGGATGGTACATGAGCAATAAAAGAAACCAACATGCATCAAAATGAATTGAATAAGGGAAATTTACATATATATCTTACAATTCTCATGTATTTATGTACCTTACATATTTACATGCATAGCTCTTTGGTAATTTAAACATATGCATGAAAATCTGTATTTCACTTTTAAAAAGTGATTATATATGTGATTCTAAAGATTTGAGTGTCATGTGTATAAATATGAAAGTTTAGGTGTAGGATATGTAAATACATAAGAATTGTGTGCTACGTATTTAAATGCCCCAAATATTAATTAAAAGCTGCAACCATCATAAAAAAACCTGTGTATTTGGAGTTTGATAAATCCGCTTTCGATCCAGATATGAGCTTTTTATCAAGTGATTCGATTGTTTCAAGGAAGTTTGGAGAGTTCACAGCAGCTAAGAATCGTGAACATAGCTGCCATCAAAAAATTAAATAAAATTGTATTCATGATAGGATAAGTGTAAACAAAGAGAGATTCCCAATTTAAACATTTTAGACTTCATAACTCCCCATAAAGTTTAAACAATTTATCATTTGAAAGTTTGTTTAAAAATCTGGAATTAAATTAGCTCTTTGCATTATAATGTTTCTTTAAAGTTTAAATAGAGACATTGAAGAATAAGCATGCAGAAAATACATTAAACAAAAATATATTTTAAAACAAAAGAAAAAAATTTAAAATAAAAACAGAAAATAAAACTGATACCAAATGGGACCTAAGCACTATCTGTGGGCGCACCTGCATAGTATGCAGTATAAAGGATGTACATGTAAATTAGAGAAATAAATTCCAGCTTCTTGCTATTCTAACAAATACAAATTTCCATGACTATTACTTAATTGTTCAATTTGATAATATTTCTAGGAAGATTTCCTACATACCACTTAATTCCTATGTATTATATATCTAACACCTAAGCTTCAATTTTTACAATCATAACCCCTTGCCCAAGCATGAAAATGTGTATTTCACAATTTAAATGTTAAAAAATTAATATTTTTAGGTGATATAAAAGATTTGAGAGGTATAAATGTAAAAAAGTAAGGTTTAGGTGTTAGATATGCAAACATATGGGAATTGGGTGGTATGTATGTGCATGCCCCAATTTTCTAACATGGTAACAGTAAATAGAATATTTACTGCATCTCATGAAATCCCAAAAGTTATCCACCCTGCCTTACCCAAGAAAAATTTGCGTACGNATATATATATATATATATATATATATATATATATATATATATATATTATGATTATTTTCTTATTGGGAGCATTTAATAGAAAATAAGTTATTATTTACCTGGGCCTGGAAGAGGTGCACCCACAGCTGCAAAAGAAAATAGAAGTCATTATTATAAACGGGCTAAAGCATTAGGCCTTTTACATAAATACCACATATTTATTACATATTTGCATATATGACCCCAAAAAATTCATAATTAGGTCCATACCACTCAAATCTTTCCCATAATGTCAAACGTACCAACTTTAATATATATTTTTTTAAAGCAAAATACATACTTTCATGAATAAATTAACTGTAAAATCCCAACCTCATATTTCTCATTTTATTAAATTCTCAATAGTTTGGTGCTTAATTTGTAAATATCAAATTTTCGGATGATTTGTATGTAAGTATTTATTATTTATTATTTATTTTTTTTGATGTAGCAGGAACAATGAAGCCTAAGAGATATATTGCACTTGGATTTGCTAGCAAGGATAAGCCTTACAATTAGGGCTGTAAATAAGCCGGGCTTGAGCGAGCTTAGGCTTGGCTCGTGTTCGGCTTGTTCGAAATAGCTAGTGTTCGAAATCGGCTCGTGAACAGCGTGTTTGTGTTCGGCTNAATAGTTTGGTGCTTAATTTGTAAATATCAAATTTTCGGATGATTTGTATGTAATTATTATTATTTTTTTTTTGATGTAGCAGGAACAATTAGGGGTGTAAACGAGCCGAACACGAGCGTGTCATGCTCAGCTCGTGTTCGGCATGTTTATATTTTGAGCTCAAAAAGTGTATTCGTGTTCGGCTCGTTTGCTTAAAACAGGAGTTGTTCACGAACAAAGAGTTCTTTTAACAACCTTAATCATGTAGCCATAAAACAATAAGAGTTTGAGCAGNTATAATATATCATTATATAAATAATATATGTAATATATTGTTATATAAAAAGTTATATATTTTTTTTTGAGTCATTTCTAGCCGAACACGAGCGAACAAACTGTGGGTCGTGTTCGGCTCGTTTATATTTCAAGCTTAAAAATTTGTTCGTGTTCTGCTCGTTAGGCTTAACGAACGAGCCGAACACGAGCTGTTTACGAACAACGAGCAAAATGGGCAGCTCTACTTACAATTAAAAATAGAGTTACATATATACCGCTCAATTTTTATATATTTACATATCTAACACCTAAAATCCAAGTTTTACATATATACACATTATTTATGCATGAAAAGATTACTTACATTTTAAAGGTTAAAATAGTGTAATTTTTAAGTGATATGAAGGACTTTTGGGTGCTATAAAAATAGAAAGTAAAGTTTAGATGTTGAGATATGTAAATACATAGGAATTGAATGATATTTATGTAAATGCCCCTAATCAAATATAATGAATCATGTTTAATCATTTTTTTAATTATTAAAAAAGATGATTTTTTTATTGAATTTTATATATTAATTAAAATTAGAGAATTGTTGTACATTTTTAGGGATAATTGGCAAAAAAATAGCTTTCACCTTGCTCTTATAATCTTAATTTATTCAGAAAATAATAAATATTATACTTTATTTTTAATCAACAAAATATTTTAAATGCTAATTTTGTATTATTAAGAAAATATAACATTAAACGTGTTAATATTTTTAATCCCAAAATTAATTAATTATACTTTATTGTTAATAATTAGTTATTCCACACTATCTTTGATAGCTTGGCATTCTAATTTTATCTGAATTAGTTCCAATTTAGGGGAAAAATATTCAGTATGGACGTCCGTACGTCTGAATGACCAACCACCGGCCGCCACGTCGCCCCCCAATGATGTGTATGTCGACGTAGCGCCCGGTGGTTGGCCTTTCGGACGTGCGCTGTCTCGACAGAACATTCTCTTGTTTGAGACGTCTAAAGTTTTTTTTTCTTTAACTATTAAAATATACTTTTTCAGCTACAATTTTTATTATGTGATTTAAATACAATTATAATTAGAAAGATAGAGAATATATATATATATATATATATATATATATACATAGAAGGGAAATTTACATGCATATCACACAATTCTTATGTATTTACATATGTAAAGCCCAATATAAGTTTAATATTTACATGAATAATACTCAAAATTTTAACTTCACATAAAACAACTTCAAAAAAGGTTAAACATAACCTTTCATGCATAGGTTTATAACACCAAAGTATAATTAAAAGAGCAAAACTATCAAAATAGTCCCCGACTATTTACACATGATCATTTTAGTCTCGCTCTGTTTATATAAATGTCAAAATAGTCCCTCCACTGCTTAAAATTGGGGTTGAAATAGTCATCAAGAAGAACTATTAGATCTCAATTCTAAATTGTCCAGGACAACATTTTAACACATCTATAAACTCTCAAGCTAGAACGACCTGGTGTAAATAGTCAACGGCTATTCGGCCTACATATGTAAATATAAGATACTTCGAGGGTGTTTATGTAAATGTTTCATATATATATATAATATCTAGAGAGAGAGAGGAACAAACCAGTGCTACATTGAAGAGGCACAGACCTACTCCCACAAAGCCGAGTCAATGAAATGGAAATAGTTTTGTTAAAAGGCAAAGTTAAAGGCACATTTCCAGTCAGTATAAGACAAGCGCACTGCATGCTGTTAGTGACAAGCGAAGCCAAAGCAGTGCAGCAATCTCCTGTGGGCCCTCCTCCATTAGAGCTCCCTGTGAGAAAATTGAAGCAGGGAGTGAAGGTGCTGATCAAGGAACTGGTGCATGCTGTGGAGATCTGTTGTCCATTTGCAGCAGAGAGGAGGAGGAGGAGGAGGAGGAAGAAGAAGAAGTTTGGATTAATGGAGTTTGGGAGTCTGGTCATGGTGGCTATGGAGGTTGGAGAAGATGGACTGCAATATGCAATTGATTTATATATAAATATATGTATGGATGTAATGAGTTTGTTGTGGGGATTACCAAACATAGCTAACTATGACTTGGAGAAGGGAAGGGAGGAGCAAGATTATGAAAATGGGGAACTTTGGGGATTTGGTGAGGTGTGGCAAGGGGGGTCAATTTTGGGGTATTTGAATTATTGGATGGAAATAGCTCAACAACTTAGATTATGTATTAAAAAATTGATTTAATTTGCAATTGAAAATATTTTTTTATCTTATTTTAACAACTAGAAGAAATTATGATTTAGTTGAAATTTAGGTTTTAATTAAACTTAACATTTTTGTATGTATTAGTGTTGAATCGGTACCTGACATGTGAATCACATCGAAGGAATAGAGCGTGGATAAGTGGAAAAATGAATAGAGAGCATAAGAATGAATAGTAGAATAAGGGGATTATGTAATCTTTTGTTCATGAAATGATTTCCTATTTATAAACAAAAAGTATAGAACATATGAAGTTATATTTATACCCTTATCTAAGTAGGGACTATATAGGTTATTCTAGGTATTTTATCCTTCTGAGCTCAAGACATTTTTGTTCCATGGCTTGGCAGGTTGGATCGAGTAGGGCTTCATCAAGCTTTGCTGAACGACAAAACTCGATGGCTTTGCCGAGCTAATGGATCTGTAACGCAACCGATTGGCTCGTTGATCGTCGATTAGTGTGATTTCATCGATCGAATTCTGTCAATCGATAGACATAGTCTGATCGTCAACCCTCTCAATTTCCATTAAAGAGCTTACGCCGATAACGTAAGGCTAGGCCATCTAACAGAGAGTAAATCACCATAATCCGAGGAATAGCCTTCTCATGGACGAGAGGAGCCTCGTGGAATGGTTCAGACATGTTGTATTCTCTTGATGATGTATGGGGGAGACAACTGAATAATCCCGTTATGACAGTCATGGAGACTAGCCTCTCTCTTAGATTGACTTTATTGCAGTGACAGCCTTGAATGATTCTACGCCTGCATCTCTGGCTGATAACACCTCGACCAACTTGCTGAGTTAGGCAGCCTCAGATTTGTCATATCCGGTCAGATATCTGATTCGCTGATCCGTCTTTTGTCGGCCTCTCCAGTTATTAGGAAATCTCCTCAAGGTTCGTGCTGGCATAATTCTACTTNGGATGGAAATAGCTCAACAACTTAGATTATGTATTAAAAAATTGTTTTAATTTGCAATTGAAAATATTTTTTTATCTTATTTTAACAACTAGAAGAGATTATGATTTAGTTGAATTTTAGGTTTTAATTAAACTTAACATTTTTGTATGTATTAGTGCTGAATCAGTACCTGTCATGTGAATCACATCCAAGGAATAGAGCGTGGAGAAGTGGAAAAAGGAATAGAGAGCATAAGAATGAATAGTAGAATAAGGGGACTATGTAATCATTTGTTCATGAAATGATTTCCTATTTATAGACAAAAGGTATAAAACATATGAAGTTATAATTATACCCTTATCTAAGTAGGGACTATATAGATTATTCTAGGTATTTTATCCTTCTGAGCTCAGGACATTTTTGCTCCCTGGCTTGGCCGGTTGGATCGAGTAGGGCTTCAACAAGCTTTGTTGATCGGCAAAACCAGCTGGCGTTGCTGAGCGAATGGATCTATAACGCAACTGGTTGGCTCGTTGATCGTCGATTAGTGTGATTTCATCGATCGAATTATGTCGATCGATAGACATAGTTTGATCGTCAACCCTCTCAATTTCTATTAAAGAGCTTACGTCAATAAGGTAAGGCTAGACCATCAAACAAAGAGTAAATCACTATAATCCGAGAAATAGCCTTCCTTTGGACAAGAGGACCCTCGTGGAATGCTTGAGACATCTTGTATTCTCTTGATGGTATTTGGGGGAGACGGCTGAATAATCACGTTATGACAGTAATGGAGGCTAGCATCTATCTTAGATTGACTTTATTGCAGTGACAACCTTGAATGATTCTACGTCTGCAGCTCGGGCTGATAACACCTCAACCAACTTGCTGACTTAGGCAGCCTCAAATTTGTCATATCCGGTCAAATATCTGATTCGCTGATCCGCCTTTTGTCGGGCTCTCCAGTTATTAGGAAATCTCCTCGAGATTCGTGATGACATAATTCTACGCAAAATACATAAAAAAATTACACTAAATGAAATAAATGTTAGTAGGATCCTAACACTACGTAAGAGTACATAAAAATTTTGTATTATATAGAATACATCATCATTATGATAGTGTCAACCTATTATATTGCCCATAATATTATAAAAAAATTAAACTTTCTTTAATATTTTTAGTAGTCTTTTAACCATGCGTTGATTCCATTGAAATTGCACGCCATCAACAATATATCAAGCAATAATTAAAAAAGCATGAACNATATATATATATATTGCAATTTGTTAAGAGAATGGGGACAATATGCAATTTTTAAGGGCTAATGTGTCATGTCAAAAATCGAATATAGTGTTTATATTAGAAAAAGGAGAATTCAGTCGAGGGGGCAAATATATCATTTTACAACCCTAAGACTTGATAATATGACTGTGCGAGCCAGAATTTAACAACCCTAATTCTGTCCTAAATATATTTTAAAAATTGACATGTGTGTTCTTTATATTATATTAATGTACATAAAAATTGTGCAAGTTTGAATCTCTTANATATATATATATATATATATATATATATATATATATATATATATATATATATATATATTGCAATTTTTTAAGAGAATGGGGACAATATGCAATTTTTAAGGGCTGATGTGTCATGTCAAAAATCGAATATTGTGTTTATATTAGAAAAAGGAGAGTTTAGTCTAGGGGGCAAATATATCATTTTACAAGCCTAAGACTTGATAATATGACAGTGCGAGCCAGAATTGGGGGAAAAGTGGGTTTAACATATTGTCCTAAATATATTTTAAAAATTGACATGGGTGTTCTTTATATTATATTAATGTACATAAAAATTGTCTCTTGGCAAGATGAGACAAAGTCAGGACAACCCGAGGCTAGGACGATCTCAAGCCTGGATGACCCAAAGCTAGCACGACTCGAGGTCGAAGCCAGGACGACCAGGGCTTTCTAAGGGTAGGATGACCCAAAGTCAGGACGACCTGAAGCCTAGATTACCGGAGGCATGGATGACTAGAGGCGAAGACGACCCAAAGACTAGATGACCTGAAGCTAGAATGATTTGAAGTCGGGACGACCCAAAGCCAAGACGACCCAGGTCAGGATGAGTCGGAGCCCAGATAACCCAATATAGCTGACCTGAAGACTAATACATATAAAATACCAAAAATAAACTGTAAAACCATCATTAAAGCAGGGTTAAAAACATACTATCTTCATATTGTATTGTATCCCGTATTAATAAGTCATAATTTCATGTAAGATGGATTTTTTAACACTCTCCCCCTCTCCCCCTCTTTCCCTCCCTCCCTCCCTCCTTAGGTATTTATAAAGATTCAATTATATAAAAAAGATCACATTAGCCCGGGAATGCCCCAGCTTGCTTCGGAGGGGAAGTCGTTGTGCAGTCCTCCCTCCCTCTCTCTTTGTCTCTCTCTCTCATTTTTAAACCTCTAATCTTTTGAGGTGTGATATAAATAAAATCGGGATTTAATATCCTAAAAATTGCGATGAGCGTTTGGATTATGTCACATATAAGAAAATGAGCAGCATAAGGAGAAGAACCAACATGGGCGACCGACCAAGAGGGATGACCGACAGTCTAGACGACCCACGGTCTGGACAATAAGCAACCTGAACAACTCTCAACAATAAAAAAAAANCTCTTTGTCTCTCTCTCTCATTTTTAAACCTCTAATCTTTTGAGGTGTGATATAAATAAAATCGGGATTTAACATCCTAAAAGTTGCGATGAGCGTGTGGATTATGTCACATATAAGAAAATGAGCAGCATAAGGAGAAGAACCAACCTGGGCGACTGACCAAGAGGGATGACCGACAGTCTAGACGACCCACGGTCTGGACAATAAGCAACCTGGACAACTCTCAACAATAAAAAAATGCACATCTCTTCCAACTTATATATTTCATTCATAAAAATGATAAGTAAAACTTTCTAATAATGCACATAATCTTTGGTCTGATCGAAACTAGAAAAACTTGGGAAGTATTGTATAATAGATGATCAAAATTCAACCAACACTCAAGGAAATCAAGGAGTTTGTGCGCTTTGATGTCTAGCCAACATTCGAAAAACTTGAACCACAACAGTAAGACTGACAACAATGCCAAACGTCCTATCGACGGAATGCACAAAGAACTAGCGTGCAATGCTCACGCATCATGAACCTACATCTCCAAACTTGAATCCGATAAGGCTCAGAGATGGTTCTCTGTCTAGTAGCTACAAACTCCGGGAAGGGTATCGAGCAAATCACCTCATAAGTGAGTCTCGGTGGTCATCATCGCTTTAATGAGCTTAGCACAAGGGTTAGTCTATCGAAGGCGGAGATTTGACCAAGCCACTCAGACTTAAAAAGCGAAAGGCGAGTTGGGCATCAACACCCCAAAAACCGACAACAATGCAAGCCACCCAATAAGTAGAAAATGCTTAAAATGACCGACAACAATGCATGACGTCTGCTCGACATTTAATACCAAAAACCAACTCATCAATCATCATATGCCAAGTGGTTGTCACACAAAAAATAAAAACATATGACAAGAGGTAAAACACTAAGACTGGTAAAATCGGTTGAGAACTTCACTTAATTTTAAGCTCAAAAAATTTACTTAAAATTTCTTATACGTTTTCTGACAAATGTTCGAAAAGAAAAGAATATTTCTCTAAGTTTTTGATAAGGTTGAAAACTAGGCTAGATCAACCACTTGACAAATACCGATCAAGGAAGACGCCAGAAAAGTCTGGTCGACCGAGCCGCCCTTACCGACCTGAAACCTTCAATCATTCAATTATCACAACTTAGTTTTCAAGAAGTAAAAAAATTGTGAAATTAAAATATGTACATAAAAATGTGCTAGACTGAATCTCTCAGTAAGATGACCCAAGGACAGGAGGACCCTAACCCGACATGACCCGAGGCATGAATGACTAGAATCCAGAATGATCTGAGGCCAGGACAACACGAAGCCTAAACAACCTGAGGTCTGAATGATTTAAGGCTAAAATGACTAGAAGCTTGGACGACCCGAGGCCTCGACCACCCGGCTGAAGCTAATCCAGGACGACTTGAGGCTTTGATGACCCGAAGCCAGGATGATTCGAGGCCAGGACATCGACCCAATATAGCCAAGTTGAAGGCTTATACTTGTAAAATGTCTAAAATAACAAGTACAACCCTTATTGAAAGTTTCTGTATTGTTCTTCATCCCCTACAAATAAGAGATTATTTCATGTAAGATGAACATTTTTGCCTTCACTCTCTGCTCATGTATTCACAAATACCCGAGTTTGCTTCAGAGAGGCAAGTCGCCATGCACTCATCCTTCCTCTGTCAATACCCTTCTCTCTCTCTTCTTCTAATGCTCTAATCCCTTGAAATGTGATTCACAGACAAATCTGAATTCAAAAATTAATGATATAAAATTATATGATTTAATATATGATAAGAAAAACATTTAATACAAAATTTTTAATAAGTTAATGATGAAATAAGCCATTTCAACATGAAAATAATTATCATGAAAAGTGAAAGAAAAATTCCCCATCATATGTGATAAATTTATAGAAAAAAAATATAAATTCATCAAGATATTTATTATAAAGTCTACTATAAATTTACAAATATTATGACACATGCTTTTCTTTTGAAGTATTCCATTAGCGGTGTAAATAACTCAAGTCGAGCTCAGGCCATAGCCTGCTAGAGCTAGGTTCACCTACCAATAGTAAGTTAACCTAGCTAATCGAGTTGGCTCATAAGCTTATGATCTAATCCTCATCACGCTCGAACTCAAGTTCAATTAACAGAAAAGTTATAACATAAGGACGAACTTGAGCGACTTACAAATCACTAATGAGTAAAATTTGTGTCAGCTTATGAGCTGGCTTGATTCATTTACACCCCTAAACATGGAGAGAACATCAGTTATAAACTGCATACATGCAGACTCTTTGTACAACAATATCATACACATGAGTACAACACTGTTGTACAAGGAGTCCACATCATGCGGGTTCCGTACTTAATATTTTTACCTCAACACTTGAAAAGTAGTTCATGTCATGTTTTGATTTCTGGTGTTCAAGGTAATAGTAGAAGAGTCAATATCCTCACCCAAATTTGTCCATCAAGTTGGGTCATCAACCTGCGAACTATATGCCAAAAACAATCATAATTTATCATCATTACCAAACTACTCCAAATCTATGAAACATCATATCAACATTTTAATAAGCCAATATTCGCATTATGTCTTGCATGCATTGTTTGCGCTATAAAGAAAACTAGGTGTTCCTCATATAAATAAAAAATAAAAAATAATATAGTATAAGATAATAATTCATAACCAATAGAGTGGCCTTTACAAATTACAAATTAGTAATATAAATGATGCGCCATCAAAAAGTTCTCACCATCTGACATAAATCTCGAGGCATGACATGAATCTCGAGGTAATCTTTTGAGCAAAGAATGCTCAAGATTCGATAGAAAGGCATACAAAAGTTTGATTTTAGCAAATTTATAGTGAAATTGACCGGCTCGAAGGGGCGGACTCAATGTACCAAAATTGGTCCAATCGGAGTCAAATCGAGCCTCGATCAAGCCATCAAACCACTTTTGGAAACTTTTTAGATACATTTGAAAGGTCGAATTAATGGCTAATTTGGAGAGTTTCTAGTCGAATCAAGTGTCTCGACAAGATGAATCTAACGAGCCCAAAATCACTAAATTTTGACATCGCTAAGGCAATCAATGGTCCATCAAATGTCGTCTGATCGAGACAATTTCTCTGAGTCATCTGATCAAAGTGATTCATATTTTTTCATTAATTACAACTGCAACTCTATAAATAGATCCTCACTTCTCTAATGAGGAGAATAGCTTGAAGCTTGGATAATGAGTTGAAGTCCAACCACACTTTGTTGTCGACCGCCGCCGACTGCCACCGACCATCAGTCGTCAATCTTTGTCGACTGCCATTGATTATCACTCGTCGGTCGTGCTGATCAACATCAGTTGTCCCTCACTTCTTACGACAAGTTCATCTACGCGTCGACTTTGTAGCTCGAAGGATTGTATAACCCTTTCTCGACTGTGGAACAAGGGATCACACTTGTAATCTCCAGTTTATAGTGTATCTCTTCAGCTGGGCAAGACCCCATGATTTTTTCCTTTACGGGTTTACGAATTTTCCATGTAAAAACTCCTGATGTCTCTGCTGGTCATTTTCTTTCATTTGAGTGTGTGTTGAATTCTCATACAATGCTAAGATGATAATCCATTATTCTACCACTACAAATCTTCTAGTACGCATCAATAAACTATAGAAGATTTGCATACATACCACTCAATTCCTATTTAATCACATATATAATATACATATCATCTTATAATTGCATGAAAATGTGTATTTTACTTTTTTTTAAATTAAATAGTTCATTTTTACTTGATATGAAAGATTTGAGTGATAGAAAAATAAAAGAAAATGTTTAGGTCTTAGAAATATAAAAACATAAGAATCGGGTGCCAAGTATAAATAGCCCTTTTTGTTAACATATATTACAAACTAAGCCTTCATTTAATAGAAGGCAACACTCAAATCATTAGTTATTTTTTAAAACTAAAATTTAGCCCTTATTANTATATATATATATATTATAAATTTATCATATATTTATATACTCATGGCAAGAAAAATTCAGCAACTCCAAAACTTCTCATCAAATAAGCAAAAGTCCAAATTCCCAACCAACAAAACTTCCAAACATATGCCTTCTACTCTCTAATCTTATAAGTCCCTCCTCACCCCTCAGTCACACTAAATACTACACCACCACCACCTTTTCTATTCCTCCCCATCAGCACTGCCGAGCTNTATATATATATATATATATATATATATATATATATATATATATATATATATATATCATGGCAAGGAAAATTCAGCAACTCCAAAACTTCTCATCAAATAAGCAAAATTCCAAATTCCCAACTAACAAAACTTCCAAACATATGCCTTCTACTCTCTAATCTTATAAGTCCCTCCTCACCCCTCATCACACTAAATACTACACCACCGCCACCTTTTCTCTTCCTCCCCCATCATCGCTGCCGAGCTTCACTGCACTAAAGAGATGGCTCGTCAAGCAACTATGATTCTCGTGGCAACAACCATCATCGTGGTTTATCAATCAGTTTCTACCAATGCACAAACAGGCTGCACGAGAGCGATCATCAGTCTCTCGCCGTGCCTAAGCTATATTTCCGGCAACTCATCGACCCCGTCGGCGAGTTGTTGTTCCCAACTCGGCATCATCGTCAAATCTCAACCCTTATGCCTGTGCACAGTGCTCAACGGAGGAGGCTCTTCCATTGGTATTTCCATCAATAAGACTAGGGCACTTGANACAAACAGGCTGCACGAGAGCGATCATCAGTCTCTCGCCGTGCCTAAGCTATATTTCCGGCAACTCATCGACTCCGTCGGCGAGTTGTTGTTCCCAACTCGGCATCATCGTCAAGTCTCAACCCCTATGCCTGTGCACAGTGCTCAACGGAGGAGGCTCTTCCATTGGTATTTCTATAAATAAGACTAGGGCACTTGCCCTTCCAGGTGCTTGTCAGATCCAAACACCGCCTGTGAGCCAATGCAATGGTAACCACCTATTCCCCTTAAAAAAACCATCACTTTTGATTTATTTCATTTTCTGAGAGATTTGCATAAATACCACTCAGTTCTCATGTATTTACATATTAGTACCCAAACTTCAAAGTTTACCATATATATCACCTTACCTATACAACAACAACAACAACAACAACAACAAAGCCTTAATCTCACTACTTGGGGTCGGCTACATGAATCCTTTTTCTCCATTGCGTCCTATTTAGTGTCATATTTTCATTTAGTTTTATTAAATTAAGATCATTTTTTATACAATAAGCCCAAGTCTTCCTAGGTCTACCTATGCCTTTCTTAACACAAGTTGAATCTAAAACATCTACTCTCCTAATCGGATCATCAGATGGTCGACGTTTAATGTGACCAAACCATCTAAGACGACTTTCTCTAATTTTGTCTGTTACAGGAGCTACACCAACCCTATCACCTAATCATGTTCATCTCGGCAACACTTAACTTATTATTATGCTTCTCTTTTAAAGGCCAACATTCAGCGTCATAGAGCATTGCAGGTCTCACCACCGTCTTATAAAATTTTCCTTTCAGTCTAAGCGGGACTTTCTATCACACAAAAGGCCTGAAACATTTCTCCACTTCAACCAACCAACTTGAATTCTACTATTAACATCCCCATCTATATCACCATCACAACAGACCCAAGATATCTAAAACGCTCACACCTTTTAATAATTTGATCACCCAAAGTCACACGTCTGTCACTAGAGCTACTACTACTAAAATTACATTCCATGTATACAGTTTTAGTTCTACTACCTTACCTATGCATGAAAAAAAATTTATTTCACTTTTTTAAAGTTAAAATGATGATATTTTTTTATGGGATATGAAAGATATGGATGGCATAAATATAATAATGCAAAGTTTAGTTGTTAGACATGAAAAAACTTAGGAATTTGGCAGCATTTATGTAAATGCACCCATTTTATCTAATCAAATTTTAGGTTAAATACAGTCAAATAATTTTTTATGTCTTTCTTCAAGTCATATATTTCATATATCCACTTTCTAGTCCAAATAAATTTTTATTAAAATTACTAATAACAATTTAGTTCCTTGAAAATAAAAATCATTTCCTAAAAACTAATGAATTTAATAGTCCATTATCCACTATTAAACTTACTCAAATATGATGATTTATTCTTATAAACAATATAATTCATTAATTCTTCTATATTTTCAAGCAGCAAAACTAGCCTTAAATATGAATTTCCAGAATTTAGGAGTCCTTACCCACCTGAGCTAAATTAATAGAGAAATTTATATGCAAGCCACACAATTCTTAACTAATTATAGATCTAACACCCAAACATTAATATTTGCAATTAAAACACATTGGTGTCATATCACTTTTGAAAAGTTAGTAATGAATTTATTTTTATATGATGTTAAAGATTAGACAGTTATGAATGTAAATATGAGACAGTTTAGATGTTAGATATGTAAATACATAAGAGTTTTGTGGCATGTATATAAATGCCTCAAATTAATCATAGACATATTTTGTGGTTTGTTTCAAGAAGGTTCAGGAGGTCCGACAGCCTCGCCGGCGAAGTCTCCGGAGAGCCCATCAATACCTGCAGCTGGAGCTGCACCTTCAGGTGCATTTTCTTTCGAGTTACTGCTACATATCCTTCTACAGGTTTACAAGTTTTGTTTCAGCCAAGACTTTTAATCAAAATTTTCTAAATTAATGCAGCCAATGGATCGAAATCAAACGGCGGAGATACATCGAACAACAGATCAAAAAAATCAGTTGTGTTCATTATGCTAAGTATTGTGATTTCTGCTTACATCTTCCAAAGTTGATGTTTTTCAATTTCTGGGGGTTGGGTTTAGTAGTTTCATTGCATTTTGTAATTCTTCCTGTTTTGTACAGTCTTTTGGAAGCTTTGCATCCATACCACTCCATTCATATGTATTTACATATGTAAAACCTAAAGTTTAAATTTTACATACATACCACCTTATCTATGTATGAAAAGGTATGTTTCACTTTTCTAAAGTTAAAATGATGGCAATTTTTATCTGACATGAAAGATCTGGATATTATAAATGTAAAAAGGAAAGTTTAGATGTTACATATGTAAATACAGAGGAATTAGATGGCATGCATGTAAACTTTACACAAATAGATAGACTAATAAAAGCTATGTTATGGGAGAAAATATTACGTGTGGTTGGTTTAGATGGGCTGTCATGCGATAAACGGATGTGTGGGAGAATCCGCACCGTCGTCCAGATGTGTCGTATGCCGCACGTAATAGTTTTCCCTATTATGGAGGGTGTTTTTGTGTCTTGCTTGTTAATTGTTATGAGGTGAAGTAAACGTCTTTAGGTTAACGAACGTATGTTTCTGCGTCTATGTATGCATAATAAAACTACTATCCCTCCAAACATATTTAGAAAGAGATTGTTCGTGTTTCACTGTTTAGATAATCAAGCTTAAAAAAAATTAATAGAATTCAAGAAAATTATCGAGTCAAACACGAACGAACAAGAACAACAAGCTTATATGCTGGAAGTTAATAAATGCCAGCCTAATTAACCATCACATAATAAGAGGCTCGTTTTTATGTTTATAGCTATGTCGCCGTGAGACAATCACCCAAACTAGGATAGAACAAATTTTTTTAGGGAAACTTAACATAAATATCACAGAATTTATTTGAATTTACATATCTAAAACCTAAAGTTCAATATTCACATTTATAAGACTTTGGTGTCATGAACATTAAAATGGAAAGATGTGCTTCACTTTTAAAAAATTACTAGTAATAATATTTTTAATGTGATATTAATGATTAGAGTGTTATGTACAGAAATATGAAAGTTTAGGTGTTAGATAGGTAAATATATAAGAATTGTGTGGTATTTATGTAAATGCCTCAATAATCTCTATCATATGAAACAAGGGCTACATCGGTCGACACTGCATAAAAATCACAATGACACCAAATTCAATGTGTGACACATTGACATCCTAAAAGTGGCAACAAGTAAATAGATCATTTGAGACTAGCTACTTCGATGTGCCTCTGTCTAATGCCTCCATCTTAGTCTGTTCTGGTCAAATTTAAATGAAGGCATGATCGGCACAATCAAAATAGATCATGTGAGACCAACTTAGTCAAATTATATCAAAAAGAGCCTACAAGCAAAGCTTAACCAAATCCTAATAACCTTCACAAAAGAGATGAANAGGCATGATCGGCACAATCAAAATAGATCATGTGAGACCAACTTAGTCAAATTATATCAAAAAGAGCCTACATGCAAAGCTTAACCAAATCCTAATAACCTTCACAAAAGAGATGAGAATTAACCAAGGCTAATGAGTTACTCGAAGTTCAGGCATAAGACGAAAAAGCAATCTCAAATAGATAATCCCTTTTGCACCAAAAAATTGCCTTGCTCAAAATAGTCTTTATTAAGTTTGAGCAACATAACTTCACTTTTATCTCTTTCAATATATGCAAATGTAGGTGCTCCGATCCAAGCGAAGAATGTGGGTCATCAGAGGAAGATATAACCTTTAAAAATTTCGATTTGGAGTTTAATTTCCTTGGATCATGTAGATCTGAGAGTCCTGGATAAAATTTTATCATGATTTTTTCGAATTTATGGTTGTCAAAACTCAAAATGTTCCTCCACGCCAGATTATTCAAACCTACCTCCACATAAAGCTCTACAAACGGAGAAGAAAAAAAATTGCAAGACATTATTCATTTTTCTCCTTTATACAAACAAGTATAGCGGCAAATGTCAGAAAAGCGGTCAGTGAAATAATTGAAGTTTAGTAGCTATCTTGTAGAGTGTAATACATAAGAATTCCTCTATTCGGTGATCAAGAAAGACCATTAAAAGGTCGGAAGTGATAGTTGAAATGACCAACAAAGTAGTCCGACAAAGAGAATGACATACTACCCTTTATTTCTGGTGAGTATAACTGATAATGTGCTCCTGCTTGGAGAGGGAATAAGAGAGAAAAATAATATCGACATAAACGTGATTCAGTTATTTAAGAGAAAAATCTATATAAAAAATTTGTCTCCAGGCTAGTGGGAATTAGCTATACATGCGGTCATAAATATGGATGGACCTCACCAAATCACATAAACTCTCATTTTCTTTCCCTAATGTTTTCCCTGAAGATTATTTTTATCGTTTGATCAGAATAGACTAAGGGTGTGTTTAGGGTAACTTGTGTTTATCCAAATAAGCAGTTTATCCTGAAACGCAGCCCATGGGTGGCCCGCAGGGTTCGACCCGCGTTTAATGTAAAAACTCAACCGCGTTTTCGGATAAGCTTCCGAAACGTGTTTTCCAAACGGTAAGACGGTATCTTAAAAACGATGCCGGCACTAATAAACTCCCCCAAAGTGAGCCCTAAATAGCATTAGAGCTAGAGCTTTAGAGTTAAAAAGAAAAAGAAAAAAAAAAGATCATAGAGTAAAATGGCAAGGAATCTGGTACTAGAAGATGCAAATTGAGGATTATCTATGTCAAAGAAAGTTAGATCTACCTATCTTTGAGTCAGACAACAAATATGAGCCAAAAAGACTAAAATCTCCTAGAAATGTAAAAGTTGGGCATTGAATGTCCGTCGCTAATAGAACTTATTGCCTTCAATATATTACATGAGAGGACATAGCTATCATGATGAAAGCTCCATCAAATATATGCAAGAAACATTAGAAAAAAAATGAAGTATATATAAGAAAAATAAAATGGAGGAATAATGAATATCAAAAGTGAAAGAACAATAATGCCTCAAACCTTAATGTTGGACCTTGAATTCAAGTTACCTCTTTACATTAAATTCCACGTGAATTTATATCTAATAGCATTCCTGGAGATTGCGGGAAAATTCATCTTGCAAATGGTAACCACATAAATGTTATGGTAGTTGATGATCTGCGAATCAAAATTGGTGATGGAATTATGTGAAAGCTTCGTAATANTTCAACCTCTACATCTGCACTTATTGAATAAATATGAAAAAAGTGATGCCTTGTAACCGTTGATNTTCAACCTCTACATCTGCACTTATTGAATAAATATGAAAAAAGTGATGCCTTGTAACCGTTGATTTTTTTTTCTTTTTTTTTTCTTTTATTCAAAGCAATGTGTGGTGGTAGGCCTAAACGATTAGGTGTAAAATAGGATCTTGAGTTTACTAACCATGATTTTTTTTTATNAATATGGCCAGAGATGCTATAGTGATGGCACGTAAAAGCAAAAAGATAGTATCATGTACATAAAATCAAACAACAGAAAATTTGGAGTAACATTTAATTCTATTGTTAGTGATTCTAGAGGTATAATATGGCCTAAAATTCATTATAAGTGAGTTACAAAGCAAATTAAATTTCAAATCAAAGAGAAGCAAAGTAACAATATAAGAATGGTGGTAAAGGATGAGAAAATTACCATGATCGGAGACTTTTGATAGTTTTAGTAGTCATTTCTTTGCAAGCCCCTTCTTAAAAATCCATGGGAGTTGAATGAGGCTTTCTAATGTTTATTTGGGTGCCCCCTCTCATGGTAAATTTCAACAATTGTTACATATAATATCAATATCTAAATTCTCTCGATTATTTTGACCTCAAAATATTAGATAATATTTACTTTTTTTTTTAAAAAAAATCATGGTTAGTAAACTCAAGATCCTATTTTACACCTAATCGTTTAGGCCCACCACCACACATTGCTTCGAATAAAAGAAAAAAAAAAGAAGAAAAAAAGAAAAAGAAAAGAAAATCAACCGTTACAAGGCATCATTTTTTTCATATTTATTCAATAAGTGCAGATGTAGAGTTTGAAGAAGTGAGAGATGGAGCGATCGAAGATAAATAGTTTCCTTGGTAAGTGTGTAATAGAGGGATTTTTAAATGGATGGACAAAAATAACTGTCAAAGGTGACAGATACAGGCTAGAAACCAAATCCAGAGAAAATTAATGATCATATAGCATGATGACCTACAAAGTTGTTCACAGTAAAAGGCCTCAAGCTTCTCTTTATATCATGTAAAAATAGCCAAAAGAGAAATCATGTTTAGGTATGGAGAAAAAAAATAAAAGAGGAGTGCTTATAAAATAAATATAAGGAAAATATCTAAGAGTAAATATTTCTGTATCTGTGTGTTGAACTAGTATAGATGTTATTGAAATTACCTAAAATCAGCAGCTATGGGTTGCTAAATAAGGAAGGTATTACACCATGGATTTATAAGCAAACAAAAAAAGGAAACGGGCCACCGTGGATCGGTCCTTAACTAATGCAATTGAACGTCTGTAAGGGGCAACGAATTCATATGATGAATAAGGAAAGAAGAGTGTCATATATGGATCCCTAGATGAAGCTATGGAAAGCTACAGAAGACGAATTACTAGCATGCCCAAAACAATTTTTTAATTAGATATTGCATAGTTTTCAATTATTTGCTAGACACCTTTATATATAAGAACCCATTGGAGGAATAAACAAATCAAGTATCCAAACCACATTTTTTTAAATGATATCAACTCGAGATTAAGGTCCTATTTTTGGCCTTCTATTTTTCCTTCGCCTATTCTCATTCTCTCCATGATTGGAATTTTTAAATTCCCCTCCAAAAAGCTGATACTCATGAATGAAGAAAACCAAACTAATTCAATTAAAATAGAATTTCATGGTTAAAAACCTGTTAGCGTTAAAACAAAATAAAAAATTTGAAGTGATCCCATATTGGGATCATCTTTCAGAAATGAAAAAAAAAAAACTTCAACATCAAGTAGAATCGTCTGAATTTGAAGACCCAAAATTCGCACTTCTAAATGAACGAGATTCCATGATTATGTAATGGTTAAGGAATACCAAGATGTTAGAAATCAACAGACCCTATAAATTTCTTACAATCAAGAGAAATTTGAGAAGCTATCAAACAGACATATACTCAAAGGTCAAAAATATTGCTCTAACTTAAGAAATTAAGAAGCAGCACTTATCTTTATCACTGAATATTTCAATATATCAATATATTAAAGATTTATTGGTTGGACTCGAATTACTACCAATATATCAAAATGAAGTATGGTGATGACAGTGTGATTCTAAAAAAAATATATGTAGAAAGAGTATCTTTAAGTTCCCTGTAAGACTCGATGGCAAATTTGATCAAATTCATATTCAAATCTTGGGCATAGAGAATGTACCATCCCTAAATGAGATTTATTTCTCTTGTAAAAGCTAAAAAAGAAAGATGAAAGGTAATCTTTGATATACCCATCTCTGAAGTATCAACCAAGATAATTAAAAAAAGTCAAGGTAAATGAATTATTTCAAGTGGATCTTCTCAAAACGAAGAATAAAAAAATCACCCGAATAGCAACCTATGGCACAATTACTACAAGAAAAAAAGAACATACATAAAATGTTGCAAACTCCATGGAAAGCTTATTGACATGGTGGATACAAAGAAAGGCAATTAAAAAGACAAGCCTGTCGCATTGAACCATAAAGGCTAATCTAAAAAAAAAATCAACACACTAAGGAACTTCCTCAACTCCCTAGAAAAGCCACTGAGATCATGCTCTCGAGCTAAATAAAGAAAATTTATGATCCTCAAACTTTTAATACCTCAAATGAGTCCTCAAAAATCTAAATAAGATTAAAGAGACATCAATATAAAGACAAAACATGTTGACACCATCTAAACCTACAAATTGTTTCCTAACAATAGGAAAAAAATTAACTGATAGATCTTTAACCAATGTAGGGGGACCAAAAAAATTTCATATTTTCTTTGCATTTACCCTCACCAATGTGCTACATGTTCCTAACCTAATTGTAAACCTTTTGTCCATTCATAAAATCACAAAAGATCACAAATGCTATGTGATATTTTTTTACCGATCATGTGTATTCCAAAACGAAACTGCAAGGAAGACAATTGGACAGACTAGAAAAAAGATGTGTTATATCTACCTCAAAACAACAATCGCTTATCCCGATTTATATCTACTTTAAATGAACACGTCATTTAAGATCATCATTATAGACAAGGGTATCAATGTTTTAAAATCCAAAAATGCATAGTTTCATCTCTATTAATAAGTTTAATAGAAAAGTTTATATAAAAACTTATAAGATATTAAGATTATTAAATATCATACCATTCTCTTTCTCAAAAGTGAACCACGATCATTTCCTTTTTATATTAATCAACTCTTATATTTGAGAACCTTCAAAAATCCCTATTATTTTGGAGCTAAAAGATTTATGACAATTATTGATGATTGCACTCTGATATCATGAGTTTATCTTATCAAACAAAAATCTAATGTCAATAGGGCTATAAATTTAGCTCGAAGATTGATTCGAATTTTGGTTCGAATCAAAATAAAAAAGTCGAGCTGCGAGCCAAAATTTTTTATTGAATTTTTTTCGAGCCAATTTTGAGCCGACCCTAGCTNCTTCAAAAATCCCTACTATTTTGGAGCTAAAAGATTTATGACAATTATTGATGATTGCACTCTGATATCATGCGTTTATCTTATCAAACAAAAATCTAATGTCAATAGGGCTATGAATTTAGCTCGAAGATTGATTCGAATTTTGGCTCGAATCAAAATAAAAAAGTCANTCGAAGATTGATTCGAATTTTGGTTCGAATCAAAATAAAAAAGTCAAGCTGCGAGCCAAAATTTTTTATTGAATTTTTTTCGAGCCAATTTTGAGCCGACCCTAGCTCGGCTCAAAATCAGATTGTTAACAACATATGACTGTGAATTTAGCAAATTTAGCTCGAAGATCGTTAATCGCTCAAAAATTGATTCAAATTTTGAATCGAATCAAGATTAGATTGAAATAAATGAACCAAGCTACGAGCTAAAATTTTGGATCGAATTTTTTTTCTGCCGATTTTGAGTTGACTCCAGCTCGGCTCGAAATCGGATCGTTAACAACACTAAATGTCAATCATATTCTTACAAGTTATAACTCTATGATAAAAAATTAATTTGGTGCTCACATTAAGAAAAAGTTGAATAACAAATGCTCAATAATATTTTGATCAATTGTTATCTTGTTTTTCTCTATAAAAAATATTTATTCAACTTTCTTGCCTAGACACTTATCAATAAAAAGAGGCAACATAAAGAAAAAATTAACATCTCTTAAAATTTATCAGGAATCANGACCCTAGCTCGGCTCAAAATCAGATTGTTAACAACATATGACTGTGAATTTAGCAAATTTAGCTCGAAGATTGTTAATCGCTCAAAAATTGATTCAAATTTTGGATTGAATCAAGATTAGATTGAAATAAATGAACCCAACTACGAGCTAAAATTTTTGATCGAATTTTTTTTTTCAGCCAATTTTGAGCTGACTCCAGCTCGGCTCGAAATCGGATCGTTAACAACACTAAATGTCAATCATATTCTTACAAGTTATAACTCTATGATAAAAAATTAATTTGGTGCTCACATTAAGAAAAAGTAGAATAACAAATGCTCAAGAATATTTTGATCAATTGTTATCTTATTTTTCTCTATAAAAAAATATTTTATTCAACTTTCTTGCCTAGACATTCATCAATAAAAAGATGCAGCATAAAGAAAAAATTAACATCTCTTAAAATTTATCAGGAACCTTCTACTTCAAACACAAATTTTCAAAACATGTTAAGAAGCCGCCCTAACATCTACAAAATTAATTATTAAAATAGCCTTAAAAGTAAAAAATCGGGATAGGCTTTAAAGTCATCTAACAGAATTAAATAATTTTGCCATGTAATGTGATCATCTAAAAGAAATATAATGGCTAAAGAGTATAACTAGATCAAATTTGAGTTACCATATCCGGATCCAAATTTTTCAAAGAAAATACAGGGTGTCAAATCATGTTTGCGGGTTGTGTTCAGGTCTGAAACTGTTTGACCCAAATCCGATCTGAATCTTAGACGGGTCCAAAAGTACAATGTAAAACCAACCAGCTTTCAAAGAGTTGACCCAAAAACCAACACATATAATCTTTTTAACATAAAGCACAACGGTAATTCAGGTAAAATTTGAGCCATTTTTGGGTCAATATCAAGTCAATTTCAGGTTGGCGGGTTAATTTCAAGTCAATTCGGGTTGGCAGGACAATTTCAAGTCAGTTAGGGTCTATTTTGGGCCAATTTCGTTGGTAGGTCAATCTGAATCTGACCAAAAAAAGTTAAACGTATTAGGATTCCTAACCTGAACCCGAATTTTTCGAGTCAAGTTTGTGTTGAGTTGGCATGTTGCTCTAAAGAGAATGCAATTAAATGACAATTAGGGATAAGTAAAAAGTTGTTCATGTTATATTAAGAGGTAAACAGTTTAAAGCCCAAAATAAAGGGGCATTTACATACATAACACTCAATTCCTATGTATTTACATACTAACACCTAAACTTTGCTTTTCTACATTTACACCACCTAAATATTTCATTTCAAATAAAAACATATCACCATTTTAACTCCTAAAAAGTGAAATACAGCTTTTCATGTAAGTTGTTATGTATGTAAAAATCAAAGTTTAGGTATTAGATATGTAAAAACATAAGAATTGAGTGATATGCATGTAAATATTACTTGAATAAAAACNACAGCTTTTCATGTAAGTTGGTATGTATGTAAAAATCAAAGTTTAGGTATTAGATATGTAAAAACATAAGAATTGAGTGATATGCATGTAAATCTTACTTGAATAAAAACAATCTTTCAATATATATATATATATAATGATAATAAATAAAAACAATCTGCAATGTACATCCGGGTGCGGTTCAAAATATAAGAATTTATAAGTAAATAACAGTAAGTACCCACAGCTATCACAGAAACTTGACTGATCTAAGAGTGTGAGCGAGACCGCATGAATTCCTCTAGCCGATCCCACACCTCTAGTGCTGCAGCCCTATCCTGGTGTCTCTTATTTTTGCTAATCTGCGTAGGAAGATCACCAATATAGGTTGTAAAAGAAAAAAAAATAATTACATAGGTATGGAGTGTGTGGTGGATAAAATGCTCACTGAAATAATCTTTACGTTCCATTGCTTAACAATCTTTGCTGATTCCACACTATCGTCCTCAAAGCGCACATAAAACCCGATAACTGCAACAAGGTAAAACCAGGCTCTATCAATGCATTATATTTGGTGCCTAAATTGCTGCTAAAGAAAGGATAATCAAAAAACAATTTACCAAAAAACATTAGCTCAAGGACTAATCCCAAACACATATAAAAATAAATAATTAAATATAAAACATAACTACAATTTGGACCTCCAAAAGAGCTCTTATTCTCAAACAACTCATGTTCAATATGTTCGTTAAGCAAGTGAATAAAGCACAAATAACTTCTCTGAAACCGATTTATGAACAAACAAAACACGAACAAACTTGTGTTCAATCTTACTTGGCCCATTTTGCCTTGAATTAATCAAGTAATTAAATAAATAATAATATTACAATATTTTTCAATTATTTTTTGTGTTCATCATTCAAGCTAATTTGGAGTTGAACACGAGCTACAACGAATAAACGAATTAGAGTCGAGCAACCACGAACATGTTATTCAAAAACTATTTTGAACGCGGGTCTATTTCGAGAAAATAAAAAATTCAAACGAGCTGAACACGAACACTAGGCTCCCTAAAGATCCAACTCATTTACTAACTAACACATGTAGTATAAGTCAAAGCTCATGAAAAAATATATTTTAGAAAGCTGAAAGAAAATGCCACCCATTATATTGACAATTTAAGATATGATCAGGATTTAATGAACAATAACAAAGAAGGGGGAATGAAAATAAATAGGCAAGTATTGTCACCCCACTACAGAAGAAACCTAGGGCATCTTTGGGACAATTTTTTGTTATCTTTGCTTTTCAAACCGCCACCATAGTTTTGTGAGAGATATGCAAATAGCAAAGTTTAGGTGTGACTTATGTAAATAAATAAGAATTGTGTGCTAAGCATACAAATTTCCCTTGATTAAAATAACCAAGCATCACCCAAATAGCACTTTGAGATTAAATTGATAATGAAAACAGCACCATTTAGCATCAGAAGAGTCAAAATAATCACATAAACAAAACAAAACTTCAACATTCCAGAGGCCAGATGGCATGACTAAACCTGACCACAAGTCCATCTAACCATATAAACCAGGAAAAAAGACAGATTTACAGTCCAACTTGATGCCAGGATCTGAATCTACAACAACAATAGGAGCACATACTTGTAAACTGGAAAAAAGGCCATGATGTTTTGATCAATAAGGCCACATTTGGTAAACAAAACAATAAAGTGTTGCGATTTGACTAATGATGTGATGATGCTCGGTTATCTTTCTGGGAAATATAAATATGTAGCACCTAATTCTTATGTATTTACAAATCTCATACCTAAATTTGCATATTTACATGCATATCACCTTGGTGCTTCAAACTTATGTATGAAAAGATGCATTTCACTTTTAAAAAGTGGTAATATTGCTATGTTTATGTGCTATCAAATATTTGAGTGCTATGTCAATTATCAAATTTCAGTGTGAAATGTAAAAATAGATAAGAATGGTGTGCTATGTATGTAAATCCCCCTATCTTTTTTTCATTTTTGTTTCACTTTTGTCTCCAAGGAAAATAAAAAACATGATTGGTTTGTCAAAAAAAAACAAAACTCTATGCTTCACACTTTGGGGCATATAACTATATATTTTATTTCTATAAACTCGTCAAACAGATATAATTAAAAAACATACTTTTAATTACAATAACAATGTCAATTTGATGTGACATTTTATTTCTATAAACTCATCTAAAAGATTATATAATTAAAAAAATAAACTTTTAATAACGATAACGATTTCAATTTTATGTGAATTTAGTAATATAGATTCATATTTAACACATTTAAGTACAAAGATCGGATAAAAATAAAGCAGGATTCAATACTTTTCAAATACTAGTGGTATTGTACAAGGGAGTCCTATTGGATCAGTGCACCGTTAAACGTAAACTTCAATCATCACACTCAAGAACTGAACTAAGATCTACGGAAATTAATTATGGGACCAATTCAGCAAATGTAAAAATATTTAAAGTTAAAAAATTGCTTGATATTGCTGGCAATGGGATTTTAAAGTTAGAAACATATTGTTTTGCTGAAACCAAAGAATTTTAATCTTCTTTTGTACGAATTGAAGTCAAACCGGCAAACAAATTGTAAGAAATATGTGGGAAAATCCAAATTAGGGCTAATTTAATTAATCTCCAAGCAAACAAACAAGATACAATTGGTGATCTCCAATTCGAGAGATAAATCTATTCTCCACAAACCCTAACAATAATACTTACAATTCGAGAGGTAGGCGATCTCTCTCAAACCCTAATCCTAAGACTTAATAAAACAATCTCACAATATGCCCTAACCCTAACCTATTACGCCCTATTTATATCAAACAATACTAAATTATAAAAGACTAAATTGGTCGTAAACGCTGGTGTAACATTAATCCCCTCCCCAAAAAAGCATCTTCGTCCTCAAGGTGAAAGAGAGAAAATTATTGTTGGATCCAGTCGTATGGCTCCCCACGTAGCGTCATCCTCTGGAAATCATTTCCATTTAATCAAAAATTTGTAGGGACCCTCATTAGCTAGAAATGCAGTCTTGTGCACATCCTTTAGTCTTATCTGAATATGTCGGTACACTTACTTTAAATTAATATAGAAGAAAATTGCAATCCCAAGCAACTTATTCAGTAGCTCATCATCACCAGAATATATGCAAACTCCCTATCATGTATTGCATCCATGCATCGCGTTCAAGAATCCCAACCTTGCGTCCTGAATTGACATAATCATGATCTTTGAGTGTCACCAAAATCTTGCACAAATTGGGGTCATTGTGAAGCATGTTCATCTTGTCTCCCTCCAGAATACTCTGTAGTGCCAAAATCAGACCGTTACAAACTCATCTGCTCTTATAGATTTATCTTGTTCCTATCATTACTCCTGAATCACTTTCCGCTTGAAAGGTTGTCGCAGCAAATGACACTAGCTCTATTGGATGCAAGCATCCGTCGAGGTCCCACCCATCGTGATTCCATGTTCCAGGTCGCAATCCTTCGAGTCGATCTTCTCCAACCACAATTTGCATGTCATCTCGTTTCACTTACAGTCGCTCGTTCCAAAACTCTAAATGTCGTGCAATTCCCTCAAGATGTTTTCATTCAAATACGCTCCTAACTTCTTCGCTCAATCTTGCCTACTTTCGTTTGTTCTAGACGCCCAAATGTTGCACTATTTCTTCCAAGTGTTATCATTTGAGTCTGCTCCTAATTCCTTCATTCAATCCCGCAACTCCAAATCCGCATAAAACAGCGGTGTTGACCTAGTTCGTGCGAATTTTTTTGATTGCTACTCCTCACGTCCATTCTCGAAACCATCGCTCGATCACGCAACAGGGGGAGGCAATTTTGTGTGAATCTTCATGCTTTTCTTCGTCATTTCTTCCAGGGTTATGAATCTCTGCTCCCAAGACAACCACCCCTCCATGTAAAAAACATGCTCTTCTATGTCAAATAAGATATGAAGCATCTCTCCCTTTAATTTCTCCTTCAAGACATCTATTTTTTCAGTCGTCATTACTCCCAAGACGGGTTTCCATCAAGAAAGAGAAACTTTTGTGTGCCTCGATCCCGTCAACAAATTAGAGCCTCGGTCACGAAAGTGCCTTTTGTACATCACGATCCTGTCAGACATCCCATATAGTTAAAATCACGATTGTTCCTATATAGTTGCGATCGCACTTCCATCACAAAGGCAAAACTTATGTGTGCCTCAATCTCGTCATTGAAAAATCAGACCATTCAGTCACAAAAGTGTCCTCTGTACGTCACGATCCTGTCAGGCATCCCAGGTAGCTAGAACCACAATTGTTCCTACATAATTGTGTTCCTGCCTCCCCTTTAGTGTCCCTGTTGGCTTTAATTGTGATTGTATTGTGATTGCATCCCACCTAGCTCAAAGCGCGACTATAATTACGATCCTCGCTTCAATTCGTGAAGTTCCACAACTTGTGATCCGGTTGTTGCTTCTCATATGACCTGCTATCCAGTTGATGCTTCCCAGAATGCATGAATCGTAATTTTTTAGTGAACTAGGTTACAAAAGCGACACCTCTATGTTGTGATCCGTTGGTTGGTCACATAAATCGAGTTTTAATACCAATTTGATATGAATTAGAGTCAAAATCAGCAAACAAATTGCAGGAAATATGTGAAAAAACCCAAATTAGAGCTCAATTGATTAATCTCTGCGCAAACAAACAAGATACAATTGGTGATCTACAATTCGAGAGTAAAATCGAATCTCCATAAATCTTAACTCTAACAACCACAATTTGAGAGATATGTGATCTCTCCCATACCCTAATCATAAGACTCAATAAAAGAATCTCATAGCATGCCCTAACCCTAATCTATTAAATCCTATTTATATCAAACAATAAGAAATAACAAAGGACTAAATTACCCGTAGCTGCTAGTATAACATTAATATTGTTAGAAATCAACCTTTTAGAATTAAAGCCTCAAGTATTTGACCAGATCTTGGAGGCTTTTCAAAGATTACTAAATTTGGGTCTTTTAGGTCATAAATAGAACATATAATCATGAGCACAATATTTTATGTTAAAATAGAATGTAACTCTTATTTTCCACATAATATTTATTAGAGTTGTTTGATGTGGATTCTTCAAGTGTTTTGCAACATGAGGGTGTGATCTTCAAATTGGCGACTTGTATCATTATTCTTTTATCTAAAATATTTTGTAAATGTTTAGTTTTTGTGATTACAATTTGATTTAATTGATTGCATATGCATTTTCCCATTTTTGGCGGTAATCGTTATCAGCAAGTAACTTGACAGTGAACTTTTATAGTTTTCCTTAATAGTTGGAATAATTGGGAATTTAGAACATCTATCTTCAAGCTTTAATAATGTTCATTGATTTCATGGCACTACTAACATATTACATCATTTCAACAACTCAAACTCTAAAATTTAATTCATTGCAAATACTGGCTTTTTTTTATATGAATATGAAGTACATAAACCTGCAAAATCTTGACGATGTTATAATTTTCAATTTAGCACCCACTAAAATTGCATATTACACTCAATATTCCATAAAAACACTATATAAATAATTTAGCAAATAACATCTCTTAACTAAGATATTCTCATCACCGCACATAAAGCACTTAATTTTTCAAAAATCTTTGCATCTTTTCTTGCCTTAACTTTTTACACGTATAATTTCTTACTTCCTTGGCACATAATGCTACCATACAAATCTTCAAAAAGTGTAGCTCTCCCTTAACTGATAAACGAAAATTAAATACTCAATCTACCCCTTATTACAGCATATATACTCCAACTGCTCCACTGCAAAACAACATAAAGCTCAAAAAACAACCCTAACGAAGGAACATAATGAACTTTTCTATAAATTCCGAAGGAAGCCAGAATGATAAAAGAGGCGTTCGCATACATAACACACAATTCCTAACACCTATAATTTATTTTTTACATTTATAGCACCAAAAATTTTAATAGCACATCAAAAATAACATCATTTTAACTTTTAAAAATTAAATTACACCTTTCAATGTATAGGTAATGTATGTAAAGTTTGATATTTAGGTGTTAGATATATGTAAATACATAGGAATTGAGTGGAATGTCTGTAAATCTTCCATGATAAAATGGAAGAGAAAACATTGATGGTACTCACTTTTATTGAATATTTCAACATGATCCTTGAACGGCCAATCTTTGAACTGCCACTCCTTCCCTAGCACAAAGACCGCCACCACCCGGTCCCAATCTTCAGGCTTCAAAGAAGATGGCTTGTCCCTCACCTCATAAGCAGCAACCACCCTATCCCTACTCAGCTTCTTCTGCACAGTCACGCAGTCAGGCTTCGGCGCGCCCCTTATCGCCTTCACCTTCACATCCGAAGGCACAAACACGCCANCACAGTCACGCAGTCAGGCTTCGGCGCACCCCTTATCGCCTTCACCTTCACATCCGAAGGCACAAACACGCCGTCTTCTAAAAACTCCTTCACATTATAAATAGTGATCAGTGTCTGAAACGCGCTGGGAACCAAAATAATCGGCACACCCTCCCCAATCTTACTCCCCTTTAGATGCATCTTTGGCCTTGGCGTCGAATCGTACCCAACACCGTCATCTCCCCTGTCATCAGACCCGATAAGCCGGGTTTTGGCGACGAGCCCATCCTTACGCTGCTGCGACTCGATCCGATGTCTTTCCTCCTCCCGGCGAGTTGACGCCACAAGCACGCTGTAAAAATCGCGGTTACGGCACTCAAGCAGCGATTCCCTGTCTTTTAGCGGGCGTTCTCGGGCACGGAGCAAGGAGACATAATCGAGAGGCTCCGGTACAGTGGTTTCACCTCCAGCGCCAAATGAGGGAATAGATGATGGAACAGCTCCGTAGGAGGGGTCATCGGGCCGGTACTCGTCGACGGGGAGGAGTTCGATGGACTCGGTGGAGGCGATCCTTCCTTGGAGGTAATCGAGGAGAGGTTTTCTGTCGGGGAGGGTTACGGCTGGTATACGATGAAGACGGGCTGACTGTATGTATTCGCTGTGTTTTAAGTGATGGTGGCGGATGAAGAAGAGTAGGGTTTCGAGGGTGTAGAGATTACCCTGTTTTGATCTGAAAGCAGTTTCGGTAGTACAGGGAAAGGAGTAGTCGCCGGCAAAGCGGAACTCATCGCCGATACAAGTGATGTTATCGAGTTCGCCGCGAACGGTATAGTCTCTTAAAGCAGAGAGCGAGTCCATCGCCGGCGAAGTGGCGGCGGGGAGGAGAAAGTTAAAGACGGACCGACGGGGTTGGTGTTCGTACTTTGAGAGCGGTTTGAGAGCGGTTTGAGAGCGGAGANTATATATATATATGTATATGTATGTATGTATATGTATGTATGTATATGATCAAAAATTGCATAAGATGATGAAAAATTGTCTAATATATGAAAAGATATAAGAGACATGAAGAGGTGCAACCATACTTAACTCTAAAAGTGCAAGTTTGTAACTTTTAATATATAAATTGGGTCAAAGAGGTCTGGGAACAACCCCATTTTGTCCTCTGGGGCAGTCACAACATCGTCTTCTCTCTCTCTAGGTTCTTATGCTCCGTCTTAGGCATATCATATTTGGATTGAACATATGATGTGGTGAACTTGAACGACAATTAAAAATTAGTGACACTGAAGAAAAACACTCCTAGCAGAGAGCGCAGGAGGGAAAATAGTACAACAGTAAATTCAAGAGCTTGAATATCTCATTTTAGTCGTCTTTCGAGAGGAATTGGTCTGGAGGCCAAAAGCACGTTAAAAAACGAACAACAAAAATTAGTAATGACTGAAATTCTCTATCGCGTGTGAAATCTTGCCATCAATTGCAAAATTAGAAGATCAAAAAATCAGTAGGAAGTTAGAGGACACGTGTTTTTCGGGCAGCTGGAGGATAGACGACCGTCGTCAGACTTCTTCACATGGGCGCCAATAGGCTTATTTTTGTTGATGGTAGAAATCCCTTAGTCTTTTTGTCGATCACTGAAGTCTCTTCATACGACAATCCCCTCGATCGACAAGTCCCTCAGTCGATTGTCGAGTCTCGTGCGTCGATCGCCATGTTCCGCCACGAGACTTGTCAGCCGATCGTTGAAGTCCTCGCTAGCAATCATTTAAATCCGGTCGAACAATTCACTTTTCGTCGATCACCAAATTCCGCCACACATCCCACTAATGTCCTCTAACAGTCTATTGCCTGTCTTGAACATTCCTTACCATCCAAATTAACTAGATAAGCAAAAAATACCCGGTGGTTGCCAAATTTCTGAACGACTTGTGTGCATTTATTGATGGCGAAAAAGTCTTGCTCGACCAACCAAACGCGTGTGAAATCTCTCCCACCGAACAAGCAGAGGAGAGCCATACCCATTGCAAACTCTATAATACGATGGACATGCACTAGCACCAAAATTACCTTAGAGGTGGTGGACTCGCTGGCGGTGGCAAAGTCTTCAGTGGCCAATACCACCCTTGTTGTGGCCAACCAAACTCCAGCCAACAGACCAAGCGCCGATTGACGACCATGCATCACCTGCGGATGAAATCTCTCCCGTCGTGCCAAATTAAACATATTAAACACCGACTGAAATTTCTAAGGGAGTGAAAAAATTACATACTACTTAAAAAACTGATCTCGTGACATTTAGATTTGGCGACCAAAAATTTATGAGTGGCTCAAAAAGTTGCAAAAGTCTAAATAAATTGGATGAGCGAAGTGCATNATAAATACATGTACATCAATAACCTCATAATGCTACAAGCCTCAGAAGTTTACGAGCCTCGAAAGACATCAGTTCATTTCAAGCGCTTATAAGATATAAGCCTAAGAAGGTAGAAGCCTTAAGAGATGCATACCTAAGAAAGCTAAATCTCAGAAGGCACTAGCCTCAAAAGGTATGTGATTCCTTTTAACATGAAATGCACATGCTAAATTTGACTGCTGACTTATGCATAATCAAGAAGCCACAAAACCTCAAAAGACATAAGCCTCAAAAACAGTTAGCATAAAAAATACCTCNTATTATATATATATATATATATATATATATATATATATATATATATATATATATATATACATATATATATTTCTATTTATGTTTTACACAGATCCAACTGACACTGGGAGCACTCGAGGAGTACACATGTGACATTTAGACAACCAGAATCTGAAGGAGGAAATACAGGTCACCCCTCTGAGGCGAGCAAACTACCGACCCTCAGCGCCAGGCATACAAAGGTCTTGCCACTAAACTCAAAACAAGTAAAAGCTATGTAGGTTGTTCTCTACTTTACAACGACATATTTTGCGAAGAGTACGTCGCAAATCTCTCTAGCAACGAGTCTTTTCGGTTACTTTGCGAATGCAGTGACAAGATCTGTCAAAGCCCTCGTGAAATAAGAGAACCAACCAAGCAAATGAGACGTTGTTTTGTAAGACTTGACCCAACCATAACTAATAGTCATTCTAAAGATCTGATTATTGAAACTTCATCTGATTAAAGGAAGTTCTCTGGTCTGTTTGATCAAAGTGATTCATAATTCTGCATTAATTACATCTGAAACTCTATAAATACATCCCCACCCCTCTCTTAAGAAATGGAAGAAGAGCTTGAGGCTTTTAGAAGAGCAGAAGTCCAACACCACTTCCATCGTCGACCATTGTCAACCACCGTTTACCACAGTTGACCACCATCTGTTGATCGTTGTCGATTGCTATCGTTCTCTTTTTGTTCATTGCAACAAGTTCATTTGTACTTCAATATTGTAACTTGGGAGATCGTCTAAGCCTTTCTTGTCTATGGGAGAAGTGGTTGTAACTGTAATTTTTATTTATCGCGGAACTCTTCAACCAGGCTAAGCCCCCGTGGTTTTTTCCTTTACGGTTTTCCATGTAAAATTTTTTGGCATCTCTACTTGTTGTTTTCTCTCTTCTAAGTGTGAGTTAAATATTTGTATCATGCTAAGATGATGATACATTACTCTATTGTGACAAATTTTCTATTACGCATCAGTTAAGCGTCGATTGTGAGAAACGAAGCACATGTCGACACTATCTTGAACTTTGAGATGCTGAGCCACTTCTTTATTTCCCAGTGATACACATCATACAATTAGCGAAGGAACCTCATTTGCATTTTGAAGATCATCTCTGAGCATTCTTTGATGTGGGGAGTAACATTCACTGCAATCTCGAAAGGTCATTCACGTCAACGTCCCAATAATGATTGTAGTGAGGTTGTCTTCTTGCATTAAAATGTCATTTGAAGTAGAATAGTCATCTCGCATTTTATTCTGACAAATAATCATTGAAAATTGTACCTAGGTTGAGGGTAATCCTTGTCACAAATGACAGTTCATCAATGCCCCTCATTATACTAAAGTTCCTCTTCAACTAGATCAAGAAGTGAATCTCTTGAAGGCTCGATGCATGGGTTGCTTTACAAGTTCGTGTGGAAAAAGCCCTTGCCATGGGCAAAAGATTCAAAAGCAGCAACTAATGAGATGCTAAACATTTTCCTTGAGTATGACTACAATTATATTTTCATGAAAATGTATTGTCCTTTGAGACCTACACCCCAGCCTTGAGAAATGCAGAACATCTCTGACACCTCATTTTGGGCTTAATGAATCTCGGGGAGACTCGATCCAACATCTTCCATCACTAACTACATTCATCAAAAAGAGGTTTTAACTAACAACTAATTCCTTGAAGGATTTTATCGACATTTTCCATAACATGTTACAATCATTAAGCAAAAGCATCGACCAACAACCTGAAATTGGTCAACCATACTCAGTGGATTTCATATGACTTTATCTATTACAGGTTAATGTTGTTGAGCATCTCTGAATATACAACACATGATGGGTTTTACATCCTTAGTAGAATCTCCTTTCAAGTTTGCTCCAACGCAAGCAACAGTCGCAAGACAGGCGCACTTCGACTAACAACCTGAGAAAAGTCAAACATTTACAATGGTAGAGAAGGTCTCCATCTATACTTCTGAAAGTCAAAATAAAAATAAAAGACTTGATGAGAAGATACAATAGTCCTGAAAGTCGAGCCTAAGAGACAATATACGATAGAAAGTTACCATTCCCTCGGAAGTCGAGCCCAAGAGGTAAGACTAGACGAGAAGATACGATACTCCTTCAAGTCAAACTCAAGAGGCAATAAGCAATGATAAGATATGGTACCCCTGGAAGTCAATCCCAAGTGGCAAGACTCGACAGGAAACTACCATGCCACTGGAAGTCAAGCACAAGAGACAATACTCGACTGTAAGATACGTTACTCATTGAAGTCGAACCAAAGAGGCAAGACCCGATGGAAAGATTCGATAGCCCTATAAGTCAAGCCCAAAAGACAAGACTCAATAGGAAGCTATCATGCCCCTGAAAGGCGAGCGCAAGAGACAATTCTTGATGGGAAGCTAGTAGTGGATAGGGTACTTATTAGAAAGACTTCAACATAGCAAGTGGTTGGCAGTGTCTCCACTCAAACACCTCAGAAGGCTACAAGCCTTTGAAAGCACATGTACTTCAAAAACTTCAAAAGGCTACAAGCCTCAATAAACACATGTACATTAATAACCTCGTAATGCTACAAGCCTCAGAAGTTTACGAGCCTCGAAAGACATCAGTTCATTTCAAGCACTTATAAGATATAAGCCTAAGAAGGTAGGAGCTTTAAAAGATGCAGACCTAAGAGAGCTAAATCTCAGAAAGCACGAGCCTCAAAAGGTACGTGATTCATTTTAATATAAAATGCATGTGCTAAATTTGATTGTTGACATGCATGATCAAGAAGCCACAAAACTTCAAAAGACATAAGCCTCAAAAGAAGTTAGCATAAAAAATACCTCAGAAGTGGGAAAGTGACAACCCATAAATTGGGTAACAACACCCTATAAGTGAGACAAAAATAACCTTAGAAGCAACAACCAAATTTTAATTGCATCGAGTTGGAGAAAAATATACAGACATACACATCATCACTGTGTATAAATGTCACATTAGACAATTGATTGACTACAAATATTTGGACAAGGGCTATAACAAATCAACTCATCTTTGAGTGGAGTTAGAATTACATCCCCGAAATTCAACTACTTCTATTTTTTTCATGGGTTCTCCAATATATCACCACCATAGAAGCATGAAAATATCCCCATCAAAATGAGGTGGGAAAACTTCAGCTTTTCTTCATCTCATTCAGAATACTCAACAACAACAAGTAAGAAGATCCCGGGCCAACTGTTGGGTAGAGACAGGGATAACTTTATTCATCTCTACGCATAAAAAAGAATCTCGTTGACAAGAATGACTTTGCTCTACATCTTCTTCAAGAAAGAAGATTTCTTGGTCGCATGCTATGCAGCTTGAGAACGATTTCCTTTTACACCTTAACAGAGGAAAAAGTTATCGATGATTCTCTGCTACACTTGATGGGGACGATTTTCCTTCGCGTCACATCATGAAAGAAAATCCAGTTGATCGCCAGCTACGGTCAATGGTGACAACTTTCTTCTGCTTCGCAATGCGAAAGAGGATCTCATTAATCGATTGTTACAGAAGTTGGTGATAGCTTTATTCTTGTGAGAAATCTCAAATCACCTGTTATGTATGGATGTTGATTCCATTCGCTTCTTCATCTCCTCTACCTATTTATAGGCTAAAAAATCTCTCATATTGATGATAAAAAAGTATTTAAAATAATTATAATAAAAAAAATTAAAACTCACATTAATTCTCTTGCCTTTGATCTTCCCCTTACAAAAAAAAAGAAACGGTTTTGTCATTTAAAAAAATCAAATTAAATAAATCTTCTTTAAAGAAAAAAAGGATTTTTTTTGTCATTAAGAAAAAAAAAAGAAAAGAAAATTCAAAAAGATATAACAATAATAAATAAATAAATGACCGTATTAGAATTTTATATTTATAAATCTCTTATTCTCGAATGTATATGAATTCAAATATTTCATATTGTCAAACATTTTCATACTTTTCGCCTCTATGCCAGGAAAAAATAATAATAATTTTGTGAACTTTGACATTCCAAATTTACGGTTTGTTCGGGGCACCTGCAATTTATTAAAAAATAGCTGTGAAACCACTGAACAATAATCAGATGTTCAAAAAACTGCGGAGACAATTACAATTTTTTTTTGAGTCTGACCGCAGTTAGAAACAGTCATCGTACATAGTCAGGACAGTTGGGTCAGATATTCTGATTTTTCCTTTTACGAGTTTTTCCACGTAAAAATTTTTGGTGTCTCTGCTGCTTATTTAGTCCTTTACGACTGTGTATTGAATATTCATATTACGCCAAGATGATAACTCATTATTTTACTGCCGCGAATTTTCAAGCAAACATCCAATATAATACATGTTGTTCAGTGAATATGCTCAAGTAATTATATTAAACAATACTATCTCGTGTTTATTAGAGACTTCACTATAGCTCATGAAGATTTTATTCAATTGCTTATTTAATTTAACATGATTTATTATAATAACAATATTTAATTAACCCAACTCTTAATATTGGATATACTTTGGTAATTATATCAAGCTACTATCACAATATTTTAAAATAAAATGATGAAAATGTGTTTTATATTTTTCTCTCTCTCTCACACACATTATTNTCTCAACGCATAAAAAAGAATCTCGTTGACAGGAATGACTTTGCTCTACATCTTCTTCAAGAAAGAAGATTTGTTGGTCGTATGCTATGCAGCTTGAGGATGATTTCCTTTTATACCTTAACAGAGAAAAAAGTTCTCGTTGATCGTCAGCTACACTTAATGGGGACGATTTTCCTTCACGTCACAGCATTAAAGAAAATCCAGTTGATCGCCAGCTACGATCGATGGTGACAACTTTCTTTTGCTTCGCAATGCGAAAGAGGATCTCGTCAATCGATTGTTACGCAAGTTGGCGATAACTTTATTCTTGTGGGAAATCTCAAATCACCTGCTATGTATGGATGTTGATTCCATTCGCTTCTTCATCTCCCCTACCTATTTATAGGCTAAAAAATTTCTCATATTGAGGATAAAAAAATATTTAAAATAATTATAATAAAAAAATTAAAATTCACATTAATTGTCTTGCCTTTGGTCTTCCCCCTTCCAAATAAAAAAATGAAGCGATTTTGTCGTTTAAAAAAAATCAAATAAAATAAATTATCCTTAAAGAAAAAAAGATTTTTTTTGTCATTAAGAAAAAAAAAAGAAAAAAAAAAACATTTCAAATATATATAAAAATAATAAATAAATAAATAAATGACCGTATTAGAATTTTATATTTATAAATCTCTTATTCCCGAATGTATATGAATATAAATATTTCATATTGTCAAACATTTTTATACTTTTCGCCTCTATGTCAGGAAAAAAAATAATAATTTTGTGAACTTTGACATTCTAAATTTACTGTTTGTTCGGGGTACCTGCAGTTTATTAAAAAATAAATGTGAAACTACTGAAAAATAATCTGATGTTCAAAAAGCTGCGGAGACAATTACAATTTTTTTTAAAGTATGACCGTAGTTAGAAACAGTCATCGTACATAGCCAGGACAGTTGGGTCAGATCCTGTGATTTTTCCTTTTACGGGTTTTTCCACGTAAAAATTTTTTGGTGTCTCTGCTATTTATTCTCTTACGACTGTGTATTGAATATTCGCATTACGCCAAGACGATAACTCATTACTCTACTGCCGCAAATTTTCTAGTAAACATCCAATATAATGCATGTTGTTCAGTTAATGTGCTTAAGAAATTGTATTAAGCAATACTCTCGTGTTTATTAGTGAGNATTTTTTTTTGTGATATAAAAGATTTGAAGATGAAAAGTATAGTGATAGATATGTAAAAACATAAAAATTTGGTGGTATGCATGTAAATGGCCCCATATATTTATACATATAAAAGCACATGAGGTATTTTCCGTAAGCCATATCCCTTTCCTTCTATCCGTCTTCCTCAATTCTACGGCGAAAAGGAGAGCGAAGCGTACGCCAAGAAAAAAAAAAAACACCGAGAACCCTACCCCTCTCTCACACTCTCTCTGCTTTCCTCCCCAGCTTTTCGATCTCCGCACCAATATCTCTCTCTAATTCCACAGTCCTGCGACANTTCCTTCTGTCTTCCTCAATTCTACGGCGAAAAGGAGAGCGAAGCGTACGCCAAAAAACCAAAAAAAAAAAAAAACCGAGAACCCTACCCCTCCCTCTCGCACTCTCTCTGCTTTCCTCCCCAGCTTTTCGATCTGCGCACCAATATCTCTCTCTAATTCTACAGTCCTGCGACATGGCGCATCTGATCCCTCTGCCATTTGCACGAATATGAATCACGCCTGGGTCTCAATGGCTTCATCGGTTGCTTTTGATTACTCCAATTGTTAGAACCAAGATCATATTTGATTTGCAGATCTCTGTTCTCGCAGCCGTGTTTTTTTTGTCGGGGTCTTCCATTTTATCGGACTGTTGTTGCGGGCGTCCAGCTTNCCTGCGACATGGCGCATCTGATCCCTCTGCCATTTGCACGAATATGAATCACGCCTGGGTCTCAATGGCTTCGTCGGTTGCTTTTGATTACTCCAATTGTTAGAACCAAGATCATATTTGATTTGCAGATCTCTGTTCTCGCAGCCGTGTTTTTTGTCGGGGTCTTCCATTTTATCGGACTGTTGTTGCGCGCGTCCAGCTCNCCTGCGACATGGCGCATCTGATCCCTCTGCCATTTGCACGAATATGAATCACGCCTGGGTCTCAATGGCTTCATCGGTTGCTTTTCATTACTCCAATTGTTAGAACCAAGATCATATTTGATTTGCAGATCTCTGTCCTCGCAACCGTGTTTTTTGTCGGGGTCTTCCATTTTATCGGACTGTTGTTGCGCGCGTCCAGCTTGGTGAAATTCACCGCAGAATCATTTGTGCGGAATTGATGTTCTGGGATCTTTGCCGTGTTGAGATTTCAGGTTCTGAAGCAAATTATTTGTCGCGCTGGCTGGTTTANGAGGATCTTTGCCGTGTTGAGATTTCAGGTTCTGAAGCAAATTATTAGTCGCGCTGGCTGGTTTACTTGATTGCTTGATTGGCTTTTAGTTGAGGTTTGTTATCGTCAATCTACTCCTCTGATAATGCCCTTTTCGCGCTCTCAGATTTATTATGATTTATCACCTGTGCGCATGTTTNTCAATCTACTCCTCTGATAATGCCCTTTTCGCGCTCTCAGATTTATTATGATTTAGCACCTGTGCGCATGTTCTGTATATTATATCGCCTTCTTCGCCAATGGCTGCCATGCGCTGGAAATTGTGTGATCTGACAAACGGATCCGTTTGAATAGTTTTCTATTTCAGTGTTATATGATCTAGTTTGTTATTTATTTAAATTTTTTTGCTGTCGTTATCCTTACTTTCTGAAGAGATCCAATCCTCTTCTTTGATTCTGTAACTTCTTTCCATTCTACATGGCATGCTGATTTTGTATTACGTTTCTGTATCACTGGTTTGGAAGTATGTTAAATATTGGAAGATTTGCAAACTTTTCAATTCCGATGTATTTACATATCTAATACCTAAACTTCATTTTTTTGCTTATATGCTACCTTACCTATGCGTGAAAATGTGCATTTCGCTTTTAAAAAGTTAAAATAGTGGTATTTTTGATGAGATGCAAGATTTAGGCGTTATAAATATAAAAAAGTAAAGTTTAGATGTCATATATGTAAATATATAAGAATTGGGTGGTTTGTATGTGAATGCCGCTTAAATATTTGTATGGCAGTGTTTTATGAAACTTAATATATATAAGGTCATCACTATTTGTAGTACGNCTTCTTTGATTCTGTAACTTCTTTCCATTCTACATGGCATGCTGATTTTGTATTACGTTTCTGTATCACTGGGTTGGAAGCATGTTAAATATTGGAAGATTTGCAAACTTTTCAATTCCGATGTATTTACATGTCTTATACCTAAACTTCATTTTTTTGCTTATATTCTACCTTACCTATGCGTGAAAATGTGCATTTCGCTTTTAAGAAGTTAAAATAGTGGTATTTTTGATGAGATGCAAGATTTAGGCGTTATAAATATAAAAAAGTAAAGTTTAGATGTCATATATGTAAATATATAAGAATTGGGTGGTTTGTATGTGAATGCCGCTTAAATATTTGTATGGCAGTGTTTTATGAAACTTAATATCAATAAGGTCTTCAATATTTGTAGTACATAAATTCTAACTGCAAAGGGATGCGAACCTCTAGTCTCAAATATGTTACAACTACTACCCCTGAGAATAGCTATATAGATAAGTTGCATGGAGAAGTTACATGAACTCTTGCAAAATATACCACGAATGAAATAGGTGAAGAAGATATCCAAATCCTCAATTTTTTGTCTTCTTTTGAATNCTGCAAAGGGATGCGAACCTCTAGTCTCAAATATGTTACAACTACTACCCCTGAGAATAGCTATATAGATAATTTGCATGGAGAAGTTACATCAACTCTTGCAAAATATACCACGAATGAAATAGGTGAAGAAGATATCCAAATCCTCAATTTATTGTCTTCTTTTGAAATTTTACCCAGAAAATGGTACAATCTCTTACAATGATTGAAAAAAGCTATAAAATGTGAATATGAATGGAGAGATTGTATGCTCTTTAAGAGTGAGAGCTTGTGATGGAGTTTTTTATGGGCAATCATATCATTGTTTCATATGAGGATTACATTCATATACATTTTAAAGGCAGACTTAAAAGAAATGATGATTATTTCAACTCTTTAAATTATTTGCTTCTTTCAAGAACATGATGTTGGAATAAAATACAACTCTTTTCTGCTCTTTCTCCATCATGAAAGGAAGAAGGGAGGGAGGGAGGGAGGGGGGAATGAGGGAGAAAACTTGAGGGAGTGAGGGGGATAGAGAGCAAGTGTGAGAGCAAGATCACCAGCATTAAATAATGACTGATAATGCAAGTGAGAGAGGGAGGAAGGCGCTCTATCTTCATCTTGAAGTTATGGAATTATAGGGAAAGACATGTTAATTTTCTTGTTTAAGTTGATATGAACCTTCCATTAGATGGTCGCTTGAGTTGCTTCTTTTATAATCTTGATGGTTTATAATCTAATGCAAAATCTTATTTTTGTCTTATATTGCGTGGATTCAAACCTTGCCCATCATACTGATAATTGTGTAGTGCAATATTTCCACCTTGCTAATACTTGTTTTCTACATGCCAGGACCAATCTCACAAAGAGTAAAAAGTTTAAAAAATATAGTATATGCTAGTATTATTAAGTGGCAATCATGCAAGCCATATACTTCTATGAGATTTAAAATGAGGAATTGCCAAATTACTGTGCAAGCACATTAGATGGGTAATGATTATAAGAGAAGGCTATAAGATGTTGTTGGGAAATGAGTCTTAATTTTAGTTTAAAGAAAACTTTCTCATTTAATATGAAATTGCTACATATTAGTAGACTGACATTACATTAAGGTTTTTATTATATTGTCTTGGTGCTTGGTGATTGCATTGCATGGAGTTTTTAACGATATCATGGGTTAGACTTGATTTTTGCATAGCTTCAAGCACATGATTATTTTTAATTAGGAATTTGCGTACAAAACGTTTGGGATGGAAGAGAATTACACTAAGTGACTAATTTGTTCATAAATTAGACAATTTAAGTAATATTAATTCTTAGATCAACGCAGTCAAAATAGTAGCTAAATTGGATGCTATTTATACTATCTTAATCTTTATGAATTAAAAGTAAGAAAAAATGTTTAATCACTATTAATTATGCCAAATAACATTGAATTCTTTAAGATGATAAAAATCAAACAAAATGCATTGAAAGATAATGATTCTATTTAAGTAATATTGTTATTTATGTAACAATATTATATTAATAAAATTTGATGAAGTAGACACCAAATTTATTTCTAAGATATGCACTATGGGTGGCTTACGATCATTTTTTTAGCATATAATTTGATAGAAGTGCTCATTTGAGTTATGGATAAAGTCTAGTTAGTTAGGGGCCACAATTGGGGTCATTTTTTATTTTTTATTTTTATTTTGTTTTGTTTATGTTTTGATTTGAAACAAAACATTTTTTACTATTTGATTAAATTATGATTGATTATATAGGGACCATTTGAGATCGTTTTTATGTTGATCATTTTTATTTTATTTAAATTTTGATTTGAAACACTGCTATTGTCGGGACCATTTGAGATCATTTATATTTTGATCTTTTTTATTTTGTTTATATTTTGATTTGAAAAATTGCTATTGTCGGGTCTCAAGTTCCGGGTGTGAAAAGTGGAGGGTTGCGTTAAGTAATCGACAACCAGCATAAAATTTGTCGAAAAGTCATGACATGAATCTTTTTGATCATTATTTAAATGCTAGGGCGTCCCCTGGAAGAGACGCGTTGTATGACCTGTATACAGTGAAAAATGTGCGAGGGATGCTACACCGACACCTGTATATAGTGTCAAATAAGCAAGCGTTCTCACATTATGGATAAATACAGNGGTGATTGCATTGCATGGAGTTTTTAACGATATCATGGGTTAGACTTGATTTTTGCATAACTTCAAGCACATTATTATTTTTAATTAGGAATTTGCTTACAAAATGTTTGGGATGGAAGAGAATTACACTAAGTGACTAATTTGTTCATAGTTTTCTTTGATGAAACTAAATTAGACAATTTAAGTAATATTAATTCTTAGATCAACGTAGTCAAAATAGTAGCTAAATTGGATGCTATTTATACTATCTTAATCTTTATGAATTAAAAGTAAGAAAAAATGTTTAATCACTATTAATTATGCCAAATAACATTGAATTCTTTAAGATGATATAAAATCAAACACAATGCATTGAAAGATAACGATTCTATTTAAGTAATATTGTTATTTATGTGACAATATTATATTAATAAAATTTGATGAAGTAGACACCAAATTTATTTCTAAGATATGCGCTATGGTTGGCTTATGATCATTTTTTTAGCATATAATTTGATAGAAGTGTTCATTTGAGTTATGGATAAAGTCTAATTAGTTAGGGGTCAATTTTTATTTTTATTTTTTATTTTTATTTTGTTTTGTTTATGTTTTGATTTGAAACAAAACATTTTTTACTATTTGATTAAATTATGATTGAATATATAGGGACCATTTGAGATCGTTTTTATGTTGATCATTTTTATTTTGTTTATATTTTGATTTGAAACACTGCTATTGTCGGGACCATTTGAGATCATTTATATTTTGTTTATATTTTGATTTGAAAAACTACTATTGTCGGGTCTCAAGCTCCGGATGTGAAAAGTGGAGGGTTGCGTTAAGTAATCGACAACCAACATAAAATTTGTTTAAAAGTCATGACATGAATCTTTTTTATCATTATGTAAATGCTAGGGTGTCACCTGGAAGCGACGCGTTGTATGATCTGAATACAGTGAAAAATGTGCGAGGGATGCTACACCGACACCTGTGTATGGTGTCAAATAAGCAAGCATTCTCACATTATGGATAAATACAGATAAAAAAGTTTGTCCTTGAAATTAATATTAGGATAAGATCTTAGAACATTGATATTCTCACAGTATATTAATGGAATTAGTTGATATTATGTATGATTCATAGAACGATAAATATCTCATGTATGGAAGAAACTAAATGGGTTGGAGAAAAGCTAAGGAGATTTATAACTTAGGTTTTAAACTTTGGTATTCAGGTAAGAGTAGCACTAGAAATGGTATGGGTGTTATTATGAATAAGAGTTTGTAAGATAATTTTATAAAAATTAATAAAATTTGAGATAAAATTATAGCCCTTAAAATTATTATTGATACTAAAATTTTTAATATTATTAGTGCTAATGCTCCTCAAGTAGGTTTAGATATAGACTCTAAAGTTAAATATGGAATGACCTATAAGACTTAATACAAATGATACATCTTAAAGAAAAAAAATTTATTGGAAGAGATATAAGTGGACATACTAGTAGAGTAGTAGAAAAATTTAGAAATATTCGTGANCTCTTAAAATTATTATTGATACTAAAATTTTTAATATTATAAGTGCTTATGCTCCTCAAGTAGGTTTAGATATAGACTCTAAAGTTAAATTATGGAATGACCTATAAGACTTAATACAAATGATACCTCTTGAAGAAAAAAAATTTATTGAAAGAGATATAAATGGACATACTAGTAGAGTAGTAGAAAAATTTAGAAATATTCATGGTGCTATAATTTTGGAGTAATTAATGAAGAAGGTATAACCATGTTATATTTTGCTTTAGTGTATGATTTTATTATTGCTAATACTTCATTCAAGAAAATAAATAAATATATTATTGCTTATAATAATGGATCTAATAAAACACAAATAAATTATTTTTTTATGAGAAGAAGAGATCGTCGAGAATGTCATGATTGTAAGGTAATTATAAGTGAGGATTTAAGTAATTAACATCGATTATTAGTTCTAGATTTTAAGATGAAAATTTGTAAAAGAAAGAATCATATGAATCATTGTCGTAGAATTGGATGATGACACCTAAACGATACAAATAAAATTATTTTTATGAGTAAAATTTAAGATTTTAAGATTTGGGATGTTCATGAAGAAACAAATTCTATGTTGTATAAAGTAATAAACGCTATTAAACAAGTGACAAAAGATGTACTTGGATAATCAAAAGAAAAAATTTATACGAATAAAAATAATTTGTGGTGGAATAATAATGTGCAAGAAAAGATATAATATAAAAATTTATATTTATAAAAATTGTTTTAAATATAAAAGCTTAGAGAACTGATAATAATATAAAACGACCCGTATGGAGTCTAAAAGAATAATCTATGACGCTAAAAATTCTGCGTTTAGATATTAAAAATGGTGAAAAATATATGTATAAACTAGTCAAAATAGTGAAAAACAAAGTAAAGATTTAACTCATGTAAAGTTTATTAAAGATGAAAATAAAAAAGTGTTGTTATTAGAAATATATTCAATATAAGTGGGTGAATTATTTTGATAAACTTTTTAATGAAGTTTCTGAAAATACGATCAACCTTGGTGATCTTAATGTCGTTAATGATAATAAAATATTTCATTTTTACTGTTACATTGATAAAAAAGAAGTTATTGAGGGTTTAAAGAAAATCAAGGGTGTATAGTCTATAGGGCCTGATGATATCCCAATTGAAGTGTTGAAATATATAGGAGATTTGAGAGTATCTTGGTTTACTAAACTCTTTAATATGATTTTAAAAACTAAAAAGATGCTTGAGTAGTGGAGGAATAGTATTTTGGTCCCTATTTTTAAGAATAAAGGGGATGCACAAGAGTGTGCAAATTATAGAAGAATTAAGTTGATATGTCATACTTTAAAATTATGGAGGGTAATTGAACATAGGTTAAGACGTATTACAAAGTTTTCTCATAATCAATTTGGATTTATGTTGGGAAGGTCTACTATGGAAGTTATACATTTATTGAGAGGTTTGATGGAGAAGTTCAGAGATAATAAGGATGATTTACATATGATTTTTATTCATTTAGCAAATGCTTACGATAATGTTCCAAGAGATATCCTTTAGAAAGTTCTAAAGAAGAAAGGTGTTAATATGACTTTTATTCAAATCATTAAAGATATGTATACTGGAGCTGTTACTTGTGTTCAAACAGACGGAGGATTGACCAACCAAATTTTTTCCTAATTCAGTTGGATTACATCAAAGATCGACTTTAAGCCAGTATTTTTTTTCTTTAGTTATGGATGCTCTTACTGGAATTTACAGGAGGATGTACCTTGGTGTATGCTTTTCGCAGATGATATCCTTCTCGTGGATAATACTAGAGAGAAAGCTCAGAAAAAAAAAAAAATTGAGTTATGGAGGTCTCCATCGGAGTCTAAAGGCCTTTGTTTGAGTAGAACTAAAACTGAATACATGGACTGTAATTTTAGTAGTAGCAACTCTAGTGATAGAGTTGTAACTATGTGTGATCAAATTATTAAAAGATGTGAACGTTTTAGATATCTCGGGTTTATTGTTCAAAGTGATGGTGATATAGATGAGGATGTTATTAGTAGAATTCAAGTTGGTTGGTTGAAGTGGAGGAATGCTTTAGGCCTATTGTGTGATAGAAAAGTACCGCTTAGACTAAAAGAAAAATTCTATAAGATGGTGGTGAGACCTGCAATGCGATATGGCTTTGGCCTTTAAAAGAGAAGCATAAAACTAAGTTAAGTGTTGTCGAGATAAGATTGCTTAGGTGGATGAGTGGCTTTACACTTAGAGACAAAATGCGAAATGAATATATCCGCGATAAGATTGGTGTACCTCCCGTGGCGGACAAAATTAGAGAGAGTCTTCTTAGATGGTTTGATCACATCGAACGTCGACCATCTGATGATCTAATTAGGGGAGTAGATGTTTTAGATTAGACTTATGTTAAGAAGGCAGAGGTAGACCAAGAAAGATATGGGCATATTTTATAAAAATGATCTTAATTTATTAAAATTAAATGAACATATAACATTCAATAGGACGCAATGGAGAAAAAATGATTCATGTAGCCGACCTCACTTAGTGGGATAAAGGTTTGTTGTTGTTGTATATTTTGATTTGAAACAAATTATGTTTGGCTATTTGATTAAAATATGATTATTTTTAAAAACACTTAGAATACTTAAAAGTTGTTTTGGATGTTTTCAATAACATGTTTATTTTCTTAAAAATTAAAAAACAAAAATATGTAGAGAAACACACTAAACAACCATGTTTTTAAAAATAAAAGCTAAAAAAAAAACAAAAATAAAATATAAAATTGATCTCAAACAATTCATTAACTTCAGTCTATTTGAGTTCAACTTTAGAGGATATTGTTATTTCAATGTACCCTAAAATGTTTAAATCTTGGACATGGCACAATATTCTTTTGTATTTACTCCAATATCTATAACATAAATGCTATTCTTACCAATTACTTTCAATGCAAAAATATTTCATCCAAATTTCTTTATGCCATTTTAAGTGTCACAATTGAACACTCCTTAACAGTGATATTATCCACTTTGGCGTTATAGGCCTTACAATATTTTACGTTTATTTCAACTTCCTAGTAGGTCACCTATCTTTGTTATTCTCTTCAATGAGGACATTGAACGTTAGAGTTTCATATAAAACAAACTATTACATCGAAAGCCATTGCAATGAAGGAGAACTCTTAAAAAACATCAATTCTCCTCTTTGTGTAATAGTTGAAGTTTTATCAAGTACTTCAAAGTTAACACTCAGTGTATGTATCATTTTCGTGGAATGTCCACCAAGAGGATAAAATTATGTGCTTGAATCTTTAAGTGAATACTATATTGACGTTTGAGACTTTAATTTTATAATTGACATCTAAATAATACACTATCAATAAGATGGGAGCTAGTGGGCATGCATAACAAAGTGTTACCTCATGGGAGTTACCTGTTGAGCTCGTTGAGAACAAAGCGCTATAGGGTAGGAGCTATCAATAGAAATATTTTTTCTTGGTGGATGATTATGGCCATTGAAAGGATTTCAATTCTTTAAGTGGGAAGATTTTACTCTCTTAGGTCAATGAAGTAAAAAAAAATTAGATATCAAGGGTTTCTTTTGGTGTAACTATTTGAGTTTTTTGAGAAACTGGTAGTGTGCTTATTCTAGAGCACCCTTGGGATGAGTGAACTTCTTGGGCAGTTGCATTCAAAGAAAATAAAGCTATTAGGCTGGTGATTATAAAACAAACAATATGTCAATTGATATGATTCACATAAGAGTATGTTTGAGGCTTCATCACACTTAATTTACTATTTCATTACAATTGCTTTATCTTGTTATGTCCTATAGTTTATTCCTTTCACATAACAAGATTTCTCCACTTGTAATACTAAAATGATGTTGGAAAATTGTTGATCCCCTTCAATATCCCAAGCCTCTAACGAACATAATTGCTTTGGGTCAAGTTCAACTTAAAGCCTTTCAATTTGAACTTGATGCGTGATAAAGGTAACTATAGGTTTTGTCAATTCAATCTCATTGTGAGCTACGTCTGGCTTTTTACTTTCTTCATGAGCTTGATTCTAGCTATAACATTTTTTATTCTTTACCCTCTATAATCTTTTCTAACATTTGATTCCATTCATATATGCAACCATATGTAGGTGCATATAGGCACAAACGAGCATGCATTCATTTGATTTGATCTCGAGTTTACTTGGTTTTGGATCCTAGTATTTGCAGTTAGAAATTAGCTTGAGAAAAGCATAATTTGTTAGCTAGCTCATATCTCAATCCAAGCTTGATTTGCATAAAAAATTGTACCTATAATCTAGCCATTTTTGAATCAAATTAATGGTCTTATTTACCCTCATTAGAGTCATGATGATATAGAGGAAGAGGCAAGACTCACTTATCTATATCCTCCCTCTACCTCATTTCCTAAGAGCAAAAATGTATCAGGCACCCTTCTTCAGTGAGACTTGAAGGACGATATTAATTTTAAACTTCGATCTTTTCCATCCCTCCTAATTTTGTTACAATGCCCAACCTTTGATGCTTCTTATAGCTTTGTGGTAGCCATAAAGGTTTGCTTAATGATTGCTCCTCTTGCATAGTGCATCCCAAAGTTGGGCCACTAGAGCTGTGAGCAATGATTCTTCTTGAAACTATGCATTTTTGTCTTGTCTTTCTTAGTGCTATTAAAATATTTGAAACTTCAAATTTTTTTAAAAAATTTTATTGTATCATATGGACCCTAGTTGACCTGAGCCGAGTTTAACTCAACTCTTGAACCAAAATCAAATTTGAGTAGGCATTGAGCTCAATCTTATTTGCTTTAGCATAGTCTAATAAAAAATAATTATGAGTTTAATGTAAACTCAAAATCAAAGGATTCAAGTTCAGCATGCTTGACTTAAATTTTCTTGAATTTTGGATTGAGTTTGACTTGGGCTGGAATCATACTTTTTTGATTGACTTAAAACAAAAATCCAAACTTGATATTAACTTTAAAATATTTTTTTACTAGCCCCAAAGCTTATGGATGGATTTGATAAGGATGAAGGGAGGATTTAAATTCTTGATTGGTGACAAAGTTGTTTGCGGTTATGGAGCATATTGGGGTAGTGTCTTTGCATGTTTCAACGTCTCATGCATTCTTTGATATTCTTTTTTTATTGTAGTGCTAAGACTTTTTTTAATTTAACTACCCAACTATACCTTTAGAAGTTGTGTTCTCATATATTTCTCTATTTTTTGTGCTCTTTAATCTTTCAAACCTAGGCATAAATTGGCTTTCCAACAAAATTTAACAATAGTTGACATATCACATCTTGCTAATATGCATGATATGCTTAAATTTTATTCTTTTAATACTAACCCCGTTATCTTTTAAATTTTTTTTGCCATTATTCTTATTTAAGAACCGGTCCCACTTATTTTCTTTTAGCAAATCTGTAATTTTTGAGCTTTTGTGGTTTAAAGTTTTATAAATAGCGAATGGAAGATTGTATCTAAAGAACGGCAGAATCGTTTGTCTCATATGGTTCCCTGAAGCTTTTTGAGGAGGAAGAATGGCATCACATCAAACTAAGAAAAGCTTCTTTTTTTTGNGTTGGCCTTTAAAAGAGAAGCATAAAACTAAGTTAAGTGTTGTCGAGATAAGATTGCTTAGGTGGATGAGTGACTTTACACTTAGAGACAAAACGCAAAATGAATATATCCGCGATAAGATTGGTGTACCTCCCGTGGGAGACAAAATTAGAGAGAGTCTTCTTAGATGGTTTGATCACATCAAACGTCGACCATCTGATGATCTAATTAGGGGAGTAGATGTTTTAGATTAGACTTATGTTAAGAAGGCAGAGGTAGATCAAGAAAGACTTGGACATATTTTATAAAAATGATCTTAATTTATTAAAATTAAATGAACATATAACACTCAATAGGATNCGCGATAAGATTGGTGTACCTCCCGTGGCGGACAAAATTAGAGAGAGTCTTCTTAGATGGTTTGATCACATCAAACGTCGACCAGCTGATGATCTAATTAGGGGAGTAGATGTTTTAGATTAGACTTATGTTAAGAAGGCAGGGGTAGACCAAGAAAACTTGGGCATATTTTATAAAAATGATCTTAATTTATTAAAATTAAATGAACATATAACACTCAATAGGATGCAACGGAGAAAAAATGATTCATGTAGCCGACCTCACTTAGTGGGATAAAGGTTTGTTGTTGTTGTTGTATATTTTGATTTGAAACAAATTATGTTTGGCTATTTGATTAAAATATGATTATTTTTAAAAACACTTAGAATACTTAAAAGTTGTTTTGGATGTTTTCAATAACATGTTTATTTTTTAAAAAATTAAAAAACAAAAATATGTAGAAAAACACACTAAACAACCATGTTTTTAAAAATAAAAGCTAAAAAAACAAAAATAAAATATAAAATTGATCTCAAACAATTCATTAACTTCAGTCTATTTGAGTTCAATTTTAGAGGATATTGTTATTTCAATGTACCCTAAAATGTTTAAATTTTGGACATGGCACAATATTCTTTTGTATTTAGTCCAATAACTATAACATAAATGCTATTCTTACCATTTACTTTCGATGCAAAAATATTTCATCCAAATTTCTTTATGCCATTTTAAGTGTCACAATTGAACACTCCTTAACAATGATATTATCCACTTTGGCGTTATAGGCCTTACAATATTTTACTTTTATGNGAGGATATTGTTATTTCAATGTACCCTAAAATGTTTAAATTTTGGACATGGCACAATATTCTTTTGTATTTACTCCAATAACTATAACATTAATGCTATTCTTACCAATTACTTTCAATGCAAAAATATTTCATCCAAATTTCTTTATGCCATTTTAAGTGTCACAATTGAACACTCCTTAACAGTGATATTATCCACTTTGGCGTTATAGGCCTTACAATATTTTACGTTTATTTCAACTTCCTAGTAGGTCACCTATCTTTGTTATTCTCTTCAATGAGGACATTGAACGTTAGAGTTTCATATAAAACTCAAACTATTACATCGAAAGCCATTATAATGAAGGAGAACTCTTAAAAAACATCAATTCTCCTCTTTGTGTAATAGTTGAAGTTTTATCAAGTACTTCAAAGTTAACACTCAGTGTATGTATCATTTTCGTGGAATGTCCACCAAGAGGATAAAATTATGTGCTTGAATCTTTAAGTGAATAATATATTGACGTCTGAGACTTTAATTTTATAATTGACATCTAAATAATACACTATCAATAAGATGGGAGGCAATGGGCATGCATAACAAAGTGTTACCTCATGGGAGTTACCTCTTGAGTTCGTTGAGAACAAAGCGCTATAGGGTAGGAGCTATCAATAGAAATATTTTTTCTTGGTGGATGATTATGGCCATTGAAAGGATTTCAATTCTTTAAGTGGGAAGATTTTACTCTCTTAGGTCAATGAAGTAAAAAAAATTAGATATCAAGGGTTTCTTTTGGTGTAACTATTTGAATTTTTTGAGAAACTTCAAAGGGTAGTGTGCTTATTCTAGAGTACCCTTGGGATGAGTGAACTTCTTGGGCAGTTGCATTCAAAGAAAATAAAGCTATTAGGCTGGTGATTATAAAACAAACAATATGTCAATTGATATGATTCACATAAGAGTATGTTTGAGGCTTCATCACACTTAATTTACTATTTCATTACAATTGCTTTATCTTGTTATGTCCT